>CAEGAA010022763.1:0-14424 GCA_903067105.1 Poeciliopsis infans | reverse complement strand
TCCATCCAACATCCATCCATCATCCATCCAACATCCATCCATCCGTCATCCATCCAACATCCATCCATCATCCATCCGTCATCCATCCAACATCCATCCATCATCCATCCGTCATCCATCATCCATCCATCCATCATCTATCCAACATCCATCCAACATCCATCCATCATCCATCCAACATCCATCCATCCGTCATCCATCCAACATCCATCCATCATCCATCCATCCATCCATCATCTATCCAACATCCATCCAACATCCATCCATCATCCATCCAACATCCATCCATCATCCATCCATCATCCATCCGTCATCCATCCATCCTACATCCATCCATCCAACATCCATCCATCCATCCATCTCTTTTCTAGCCAGTCCATCAGAGGGTATGGTTAAAATATTCATAAATATCTTTTAGATATAAAATTTTTCTTTTTTGTTTGATTTTTCTAACTTCTTGGTAACATCTGTGTGTTTGGTTTAGTTCATCTGAAACCAAACAAACCTTAAAATCATAATGAAGCCTGATTAAAAGATCAGCTCATCATCTGCATGTCGGTGATTCTGTAAATACGGATCCGGATAAAAACCAGACGGGACCAAAGAATGAGCCCTGCCGAACACCTGATCCCAGAAAATCAGTTTATTCCTCGGAAAAGACTGAAGCAGGAGCTGAGAGGAGGTAACTGTTCACTAACAGGAACATTTCATGATGTCTATCAAACATTTTCCTCCTGCTGGAAGCAGGATGAAGCAACATTCAGATGTTTTTAGGTTTTGAACCAAAATGTCTCTGGATACCAGAGTTAATTAAAAACAACAAACTCATCAACATCCAGGACGTTTCCAGATCAGAGGATCAACCATCAGCTGATCAATGACCTGCTGATTGATCACAGCAGGTCAAAACTCCAGGATCATTAAATGACTGAATGGAATAAAAATCATTTTAAATAAACGTCTCAATAGTTTTTACTACAAAACTGAACCTAATGCAACTTTAAATTCATTAACTTCACCAAGAGTTCCACATTTATTATTCTCAGATTTTTTAAAGTTTTTGCAAGAGAAGACTCTGGAGGAAGACCTGATGTCAAACTCTGCCCCCTACTGGTGCTTTTACAGAACTACACAGCCGTCAGGTTTCAGGAGCAGGTGATGAAGATGAGCAGGTGATGAAGATGAAGCAGCTTCAGGTGGAAACATCAGATTTATTGGAAACATCAATAAAAACAAACATGGAGACAATGTTCACTCAAACCAACATTAAAGATCTGCTGTACAACAGGAGGTTTCACTCTGTTTAATATCCGCCCCTGTACCCCCCTCCCCCTCTGTACCCCCCTCCTCCCCCATAGCCCCCCGCACCTCTATAACCTCCTCCTCCATATCCTCCCCTGTAGCCCCCGCCCCTATAGCTGCCTCCTCCTCCATAACCCCCACCCCCTCTGTAGCCTCCGCCCCCCCGGTACCCGCCATACCCGCCCCCTCCTCCTCTTCCTCCTCCGTATCCTCCTCCTCCTCCGTACCCTCCTCCTCCTCCATCAAAGCGCGCCATCTTGGGAGGTCGCGGTCCGTCCCCCATCCTGCAGACAGACAGCAGAGCCTTTAGTTTGCCCTCAGCGGGTCTGGGTGTGGGAATCGAACCGACGGTCTCTCTGGTACCTCTGGTTGGCGGCCATCAGGTTGATCCCGGCGGCGGAGGGTTTGGACACCTGTCTGATGGCGTTGAGCAGCTTCTCGCTGCCCTGGTCCAGCTGGCTGATGACCTCTGGGTCCTTGGTGACCTCCACCACCAGAGCCTCCAGGCCGGCCCGCAGGGCGGCGACGGCGCCGGCCACGTCATGGCGGATCTTCAGCTTGATCCTGGAGGAAGGATCAGGGAAGCTGGATTATTTCCCTCTATGATGACGATATTTGCTGATAATCTGGTGCAGAACCGGCCCCGCGGCAGAACTGGTCCCTGGATCGGCCGCGGTCTCACCAGTCGTCCAGCTCCACAATATCCCCGTTGGAGCTGATCTTCTTGCAGGCGAACAGCAGCAGCTGCAGAGGACTCACCAGCGTCATCCCCTTAGCCGAGATGGCCCGGGTCCGGATCTGAAACGGAACCAGAACCTCAGCCGGGCGCCTCCGGACCCACAGGAGTCCGTCTGCGGCGGCGGCGGCGGCGGCCCACCTTCTCTCCGAAGACGAAGAAGGGTGAGGGGTATTTGATGTCGTGGCTGCTGAAGGGGCAGTTGACGGAGGACTTGTGGATGAGCGCGTTGCGGCCCTCGGTGGTCAGGATCTTCCTCTTCTCCTTGTGGAAACAGACGTTGGGGTAGGAGCCGTAGGTCAGCAGAGACACCACCACGTCCAGGTTGTTGTCGGGTCCCACCGTGTTGAACATCTGGGTCATCAGGCAGCCTGCGGGAGGAAACGGACCGTCGTCTCCGAGCCGCGGATCGGCAGAGCGCCGCGGGGCGTTCAGGTACCTTCAGGAAACCCGGAGTTCACCAAGATGTCCTTCAGCTGCACCTTGGCCTCCCAGGTCATCCTCAGGGTGGACATGTTGAGACGTTTGTGTTCACAGAAACGGTTCTCAGCCTCTTCGCCGTTAACCCTGAGCAGAACCAGGACGACAGCCGGGTTTTGATTAGGCCATTTCATATGGACAATTACTAATGTTTGTTTCTGGTTTCTCGACTGGAGACTGAATGATAATTTATGACTTTATTTTAGTGTTTATTTACTTTCTGATAGTTGAGACCAAAACATCAAAATGAAGAACTTTGTCATCCAGGCTTTGGAAGGAAAAACAACAAAATAGAAAAACTAAATCATGCAAATGGAAATGACTGAGATTATTATACAGCCATTAACAGATTTATTGCCACAGCTTTAGTTGTGAAGTCCGGCCCGACAGAACCAAACGGCGGTTCTGCTGGCTTACCTGACGTCGTCCCAGGCCTGGAAGACCGACAGCAGCGCCACGTGGTCCGAGAAGCGGCTGCCGGAGAAGTTCCTGTGGACGAAGCCGAGGCGCTTCCCGTCGTTGACGAACGGCTCCGGGAAACAGGAAGCGGCCGAGATGGTGCACATGGCGTCTCCGACACTGGGGGGGGCGACAGAGAGCCGTCAGAGAGCCGGAGAGGCTGCAGAAGAAGAGCGCAGCGGCAGACACCCACTGGAAGATGCAGCCCATGATCATCATCTTGCCGAGCCGAGGCTCGATGGGCAGCCGGGCCAGAATCCGACCCAACGGAGTCAGCTCATCGTTAGAGTCCAGGGCGTCCAGGTCTGGAGAGAAACCAGTTAGACCAGCTAGACCAGCAGAACCAGTTAAACCGGTCAGACCAGGCAGACCAACACAACCAACCAAACCAGACAGGACCGGTCAGACCGGTCAGCCCTGTATAACCAGTTAGACCAGTTGGACCAGCATAACCAGTTAGACCAGTTGGACCAGCGGAACAAGGCGGGACCAGGCAGTACCAGCTAAACCGGTTAGACCGGTATAACCAGTATAACCAGTAAGCTGCTCACCAGGACATAAAACTGATATTTTCTTTAGAGATGATTATAATGTTTTCTACATTAACTGTTTAGATTTAAACATAAATAAGAGTAAAATGTGTTTCTTTCATTTTCAGTTTGTCTATAACAATAAATAGATTTTAAATATTTTGTTTTTGTCAGAAATGATTTTAAAAATAATTTTTCTCTCTGATTGGTTCATGTTGCTTTTACAGTGTAATCTGAATATCCAGTTATTTTAATCACCTTCCTAAAATAATAACCAGTCATTTTTGCCAAACGATGATTCAGGCAAAGTGATCACAAAGCCATTATTTTAAAACCCTGATAATGTTTTAGAATAAACTTTATTTGCAGCTCTAACATAATTTACCAGATTATGACATTAATACTATTTTTAGTCTCTTTTTATCAGACAACCTTAAAGTCCAGCAGAAGTTAAATTAGAGCAGCAGATGAAGCACAGCGCCCCCTGGAGGCTGTTAGAACATTCAGGCCTCCCACCTCTGAGTGTGAACTCCGCCTCGATGACGGCGTCCAGCGGCGGCGGTTCGATGGCCTTGGACAGGAAGTTGCCGATGCCTCCGAGCCTCAGCAGCTTGATGCTGAGCGCCACCTCGTGCAGCGGCGTCCTGAAGATCTCGGGGGTCATGTGCGTCTCCAGCCTGCGGGATCATAAACGCACGATGACGTTCGCGGCTCGCGGCGGTTCCGCGGGCGTCCGGGTCGGCGGGCCTACTTGTCGAAGCGAGCGCGGCTGCACAGGTGGAAGCAGAAGCCGGGTCGCACTCGGCCGGCGCGACCCTTCCTCTGCTCCAGGTTGGTCTTGGAGGCCCAGACGGTGGCGTAGTTGGTCATGTTGTTATGGGAGGTGAAGAGCTTCACCTTCTGCCTGTCAGGACAACTCAGGTTAATCAGGAGGGAACCAGGGCCGGAGGTCAGGGGTCAGGAGGTCAGGGGGCGGAGCTCTTACTTGCAGGAGTCGATGACGTAGACGACGTCGTTGATGGTGATGCTGGTCTCGGCGATGTTGGTGGACAGGATGACCTGGAACGACGGGCCAAGAGTCAACTTCCTGTCCGCCGGGAGCCGCTGCGCTTCCCGCCGTTTTCCCAGAACTCACCTTGGTGACGCTGTCCGGAACCGGCTCAAACACCCGCCTCTGCTCCTCCCGGGGGATCTGGCTGTGCAGCGGCAGGATGCGGTACCGGCTACTTCCTGGAACCAGAACCACAGCGCGTTAGCTCACGTCCGGAGGAGATTCTGGCGCTGGACAGCCGAGTACTGGTACCAAAGTGCGGGTTGGTCTCCAGGTGGCGCTGCATGGAGTAGATGAGGTTCCATCCGGGCAGGAAGACCAGAACGGCTCCGGCCACCTGCAGCGTCTCGATGTACTTCAGCAGAGCCTCCACCAGCTCGAACGACGTCTCCTTCTCGCTGATCTGAGCCATGGAGCGCTTCGTCTCCGGCGTGTAGTCCGACCCGCAGATCAGGTTACAGTTGGTCTGCAGAGAGGAGAGGTGACAACCAGAACCAGAACCAGAACCAGAACCAGGACGTCCATCAGACTCGCCGTCCTCACGTCATCGTCGCCACCGTCCTCGTCTTTTTCCTTCTTCTTCCGGTCCATCGGCGGCGGGACGAAGTTGGTCATCTGGATGCAGTCTTCCAGGAAATACTCTGAGACAAACAGGATCATTCAAAATACTTCAGCCAAACAACTGGGTATCGATCATGCCAGGGACTGCAATGACAGATTAAAGATGGCTGCCGTGGCTGTCACAGAAACTTATATTTGAGCTAAAACTGCCAATATTTATCACAGATGAAAACTTTTGGGATCAAATTGTACATAACTGGACCCATAATTTTCACTGACAATATTCTAGATTTTTCAAACGGCCGTCATGGAAGATTCACTTCTGCATGAAAATCACTGAATATGTGAAAGTGGCATCAATTCACATGCTAAATATTATGAACCATAGAAAACATTTTCTTGGTTTTGTTTCCTTTTCTCTGGTGGATATTTTTCAAAAATGGCTGCCATGGTTGTCATGGAGAGTCCTCAGCAGCAAAGCACTGTTTCTTTTTCTGCTACATTTTATTAATTTAAAGTCGCATGAGCAGGATGACCAAACATGAAAACAAATGAGACATAAAATTCATCCAACTCATAAAAATTAACAACTTGAGGTAATAATGGATTTAAAGGCTCAAAACTGGAAAAATGTCCGTGATGCTGAAATTCCATCCTGAGAAAACATCAGGAGTTAGCATGCTAATGCTAGCATCCACATTGGACAGGACTTTCCCGTAACTCATGGCACCGTTTACCGTCCTGCAGAAGAACCAGAACCAGGCGGAGCCGTCTGGGCCGGGCGGGGCTCACCTTGAACAGGGAAGGTGCGGCCGAACACCTCGATGATGGGGCAGTTGAAGAAGTATTCCCTGAACATGGTGGTGTCGATGGTGGCCGACATCAGGATGATGCGGACGTCCGGGAAGGTCTGGACCACGTCCCTGAGGACCACCAGCAGGAAGTCCGTCTGCAGCGGCAGAAACGCGGTGAGAAACCTGAGAGCGGGTCGGGGTCGGGTCGGGTCTGGTTCAGGTCCGGGTCGGGTCGGGTCCGGTCCAGGTCGGGTCCGGGTTCTGGTCGGGTCTGGGTTCTGGTCCGGTCCAGGTCCGGTCGGGGTCCGGTCCGGTCCGGCTGAACTCACGTTGATGTCTCTCTCGTGGATCTCGTCCACGATGACGTGGCTGATGCCCCGGATTCCTGCTTCCAGCTTCCGGAGGAGAACACCTGGAGACGGGAAGGTTCACAACTCACATCCAACCCGCTTCAGACGTCCAACAGCTCAGAATAAATCAATTAAATTAATTAATCACCACGAAGATAAAAACCTTCAGCTTTAGCTTGGATTTATTGACCTTCATGTCAGTAGATTTAATTATGATATTTTTTTACTTTAAGCTAAAATTTGTCATTTCTTTACTTTTGCCATTTTGGTTCCAGTCCTCCACACATGAAATACTTTAATAAAACTGATGAATTGATTAGATTTTGGTAATAAATGTCAGAGTCAGATTTTGAAAGGAAGTCAAACAGTTTTTTAGGTTTTTATCTCAACAAGAAAGTTTTTCTGCTGGGACTCGTCTGTCTGCGTGTGAACTTTACCAACACAAACCAGATTCCCTTGAACGTTAAACTTTTATCCATGATTTAAAAAGTTCTTTTGGGTTCAGCTGATCAGAGGCTGGATCTAAACTCGGCCCAGTAATAACCCGGTGTCCCACAGTGTGGTGCCGGGGCTCCCCCTGCTGGCGGCGCCCCGTACCGACGGTGCAGAACAGGACGCTGGCGTGCGGCCGCGGCAGGACGGACTCGAAGCGGACGCTGTAGCCGCAGCTCTTCCCCACGTCCTCTCCTCTCTCGTAGGCGACCCGCTCGGCCACAGACACGGCGCTGATCCGCCGGGGCTGCAGAGGGATCGGGTCAGAACCGGGTCTGAGCTCAGAGCCGTGGAAACGGGTCGGGTTCTACCTGCGTGACCACGATGTTGCAGTCGGACGCGCGACCGCTCTTGATGAAGCGGTCCAGGATGTACTGCGGGACCTGCGTGGTTTTGCCGCAGCCCGTCGCTCCTCTGATGATCACCACCGGGTTCTGCTCCACCGTCGCCATGATCTCCTCCTCAAACTGCCGGACAGGAAGCTGCTCTCGCTGCGACAGGATCTGGAGGACGGCAGGAGGCGGGTCAACGTTCGGGTCGCGCCGAGACGGCGGCGGAGGATCGGCGAGGCGGGCCGACCTTCTGCAGGTTCTCATCGTGTTCCAGTTGGTACATCAGCTCGCCGTGGAGATCGCCGCTGATCTGCTCCGGAGTGCACTGGACCGGAAGAACCACACGTCAGGACCCGACCGGAACCAGAGTAGGAACCGACTGGACCCGGCTGGGACCGACCGGAACCCGGCCGGGACCGACCGGAACCAGAGTAGGAGCCGACCGGACCGGGCTGGGACCGACCGGACCCTGGCAGGAACCGACCGGAACCAGAGTAGGAACTGACCGGACCCGGCTGGGACCGACCGGACCGGGCTGGGACCGACCGGAACCAGAGTAGGAACTGACCGGACCCGGCTGGGACCGACCGGACCCGGCTGGGACCGACCGGAACCCGGCCAGAACCTGTCGCATCAGGAGGTGCGAGGTCTCCTACGTAGGCCAGCGGTCCCTCGTCGATGTTGCTGCTGGTCCAGGGGTTCCAGTTGACCTGCGGAGGCGACCAGGGCACGACGCCGCTGCTGCTCTGCTTCTGAGACGGCTCGAAGGCGGCCATCTTCCCCGGGACCAGAGACACCGGGGCGCTGGGGTCTGCGGGCTGAAACGAGCCAAACCGGTTCAGGTGTTTACTGGTTCTGGACAGATCAACTCGTTTCCTGTACTGACTCAGATCTGTTTCTGGCCCATTAGAACCGGACCGGCTGGTTCTGAGGCGGACACGGTTGAGGGACTCACAGGGGGGGGGATGTGGACTCCCAGCTCCTGCACCACGGCGGCCAGAAGCTGCTGCAGGTCTGGAGCCACGTTGACCTCGAAGGCCTCCAGCTGGAACAGACAAGCAGAGCGTCAGGTTCTGTTCAGGTTCTGATGGCTGGAGCGGTCCGACTGCAGCTGGTACCGTCTCGCCCTCCTTTTTCTTTGTGACCCCGGAGTACGGCTCGATGACCCCCAGGTGGTACAGCTGCCGGACCACGGACAGAGCGCAGGACTGGGCCGCCAGCTTCTTGTTGGACCCGTGCTCCCGGGCCGTGATCTCTGAGGGGAACCAGAGCAGCGGGTTAACCAGAACCACGGACTGGACCGGACTGCTGGTTCTGGTTCTGAGAGGAGCTCTTACTTCTGCCCAACTGCCTGACAAACAGCTGCATCTCCGCGATGAAGCTCCTGCAACACAAACATCCTGCTTCACTTCCTGTGCTCTCCAAAATAAAAGCACACCGGCATCATCATCATCATCTTCGTCATGGTGGTCCGGTGAGGAGCAGAACTCACCTGTGGCGCCACCGGCAGGAAGTCTGCATGTGTTTCTGCGGGACTTTCCGGATCATTTACCAGCAGCAGCTCTGCCCTGCAGCGACACCAGACATCACAACCAGACTGCAGCTGGCCGCGCCCCCATCATAGCCCCGCCCCCATCATAGCCCCGCCCCCATCATAGCCCCGCCCCCATCATAGCCCCGCCCCCTTCAGCCCATCCATGGAACCGCTTTAGAGTGTCTAAATGCTGTCCCATGTCTTCCTTCGGTTTGGTTGTGAGTTCTGGTGTCACCTTGTTCTTAGCAGAGCAGGAAGCTAAAGGACGGGTTCGACCCGATTCACCAGCTAAACATCTGGTACCGACCAGGACCTCAGAGGGCTCAACCTGGACCCAGTATGGACAGGTTCGTCCCCTCCGAGTTCGTCAGTTTGCATCTGTGTTCACCGACCGGACTGATCTCGGGTCGGTGAACACAGATGCCTACAGCAAGGTACCAAAGGTGAAGCTGGTTCTGGTGTTTGGGTTCTGGTCAGAGGTTCTGAGACCCCTCTGGTGTAGCCGACACACCCTGGAGGTCTCTGGGTTTGAGCCGTCCAGCACAAAAACATGCAGAACTTCCTGCCGACCGCCCGGTTTCAGCCCGGCCTCCGACCCGCCCCAGGAGGAGGAGAAGTCCAGCTAGGGTTGGACACACAGACCAGAACCTCTGACGGGCCGGTTCTGATTCATCAGGGATTAGAAAGTGAGAAGCAGTCCGGCCCGGTTCTGAAGCTGCTGCCGTTAGAAAGTAATCGTGGTTCAGTCCGTTTGCTGAGTCAACCGAGCCTGGTTCTGGTTCTTTGTGTTCAAAGTGGGTATTTCTTTCTACTGTCGCCTCGTGCTTGATCAGGAGGAAATGATGTTTCAGAGTAAAGAAAGTGGAAGAAAAGCTGAACTTAAAGTCCGAACAGAACCTCAGACCCAATCCAGACTTCAGCAGAAAAGTTTCTTCATTTTCGGAGCTCAGATTTGTATCCAAATATTTCTGACTCAGGTTCATGTCAGACCGATCAGAATCTACGATATGCTGGGAAGACCCGGCCCGGTTCAGAGCAGGTCCGGGTTCCTGTGTCTAACAGCTCAGTCTGGATCCGGTCTAAAGTTCTGCTGCGGTTCTTGGACCCAGCCGGTCCTCTGGTCCAGACCTGTTGTGGTCCGGTCCCACTTGGCTGTACTTATACTCAGCACTGGTTTTCTCCTTCTGGAAGAACTGGTTCAGACGGGCCTTGGCGTTCTCCAGGGTCCAGTTTCCGTGCAGGTTGGCGTTCAGATCCACCTCCTCCGACTCCAGAGTCTGAGAAGGAGAACAGATCCATCAGACGGAACCGGCTCACCCTCAGAAACCCAGCCCGACCCGAGCCTGGTACCGCCTGGGCCTCCTGCTCGTCCCTGCGGGCGTAGTACTCCTTCAGGTTGGCTCCTCGCTCCCACTCCGCTCCTCCTCCTGAATAACCCAGTCCAGTTACTCCTGGAACCGGTCCACTGACACCAGTTTCCCCTGAAACATAAACCAGTGAGAACTCCCAGAGGTTCGGGTCAGTTCTGACCCAAACTGATCGTTAGGACTTACCTTGTTCCTCTTTAACAACCAGGTGAGGAGGCAGAGGGCCGCTGGGAGGAAGGTTTCCGAAGCCTCCTCCTCCTGCTCCTCCGTCCAGCTGGTCAGCTGCAGGAGGCCCAGCCTGCAGGTCCAGAACCGACAATTAGCTCCAACTTTAGGGGTTCTGGCTAAATAACACACTTTATCTGAAGTGAACAAGAAACAGAACAAAAATATAACAATAAAAAGGCATAGATCAATAAAAAGCTAAATTAATGTTATGAAGAAATGACATCAGACAGAATCAGCCAGTTTGAAGAAATGAGTTTTAAGGTTAGGTTGAAATGATGGCAGAAAATTCTGATTGTGTTCAGTTTAGGAAGGTTCTGACCAGTCCACGGTTTAATTTCAGAGGCAATCTGAACAGAAGAATGATGGAAGGTGCAGCCGGGTTCATTAGCACAGCAGGAAAAATGGAAACAAGACCAAGTAGAAGAACATGCATGATAAACAGCAGTGGACCGAAACCAGAACCCTGAGGTACACCTGGGCTAACGGGGATGACTGGGACTTGAAGTTCTTGAGTTGGAGATAGGTGTGTTGCAGTGAGCAACTAATCAATTAATTGCTTAATGAATTGAAACAAGCTCTATAATTTTCCACTGCCATGACTTTCCTCTCTTCCTACCAAACACTGGATGATAAAAGTTTTCATTCTGGCGATTTGGTCTCAACTACACAGACTTTTGCAGAAACTTCATGATTCATTTGCTATTTATTCATTTGTTATATATTTATTTTGGATATTTATCTTTGAGAATTTGTTCTTGCATTATTTATTTATTACATTTATTGAAAATGGTCTCATAACAACAATGTTGTCATTTATCACAATAACTTCTGGGACCATTTATTGTCCTGCAAAATGTGTTATTGTGAGCCGGTCCGGCTTCCTGGACCTGCTAGATGGACAGACTGTTGACGGTCTTCAGGTAAGACTTGAACACATTCAAAGAATGAACTTTGTCCTCTTTACATGTATATACAGTCTAACTCAATGGAAATGGCAACAGCGACATGCTTTACTGAAAAAGGTTATTTTTGATCTCATTTCCTTTTCTTCTGTCCCCGTGATGTTATTGCTTGTCTGTCATTATAAAGTTATGCTGTTTGTTTTACATGGAGAATATGATGAGAGTCATATAACTGAACGATTTGTTAAAAATCTAATAAACAAAGTTAATAAATAATTCATGAGCTTTGTAGTGCTGGGTTACCAGAACACTGACCCCTATGGCCGGGACCTCGGCTGCGTTTATCTCGCCGACCCGGACCAGGTAGTTAACGAAGTCCCGGGCAGCGTTGGTCTGAGCGTCCTTCTTGTTGGTGGAGTTGCCCATCCCGATGTAGTTGAAGCCGTCGACTCGGACCTGCAGGAGAGACTCGGGTCAGAACTGATGTGTGGAGCTGCTGCAGAACGGCGACGGAGGACTCACTTCACACATGAACTTCTGCCTGTTCTTGTTTCCTGCAGCTCGGATGTCATAGCTGGGAGTTAGCTTCTTCTTTCCGCACCAGGCGTACAGGAAGTTCTTGATGTCCGCCATGATGGAACGCCAGGAAGGAGACGGTCC
Source organism: Poeciliopsis infans (assembly GCA_903067105.1). NCBI lineage: Eukaryota > Metazoa > Chordata > Actinopteri > Cyprinodontiformes > Poeciliidae > Poeciliopsis > Poeciliopsis infans. Next base: position 2,646 of record CAEGAA010022763.1, on the reverse strand, counting down.
TCCTCTGATCCAACCTCAAAGTTACACAAACCATTTTAATCAAAATGGCAGTAAATATTTTCACTCAAGTTCAGGGTTTGTCCACCGAGTTCTGGTCCAAATGTATGGAGGACTGGTCCTGCCAAAATTAGCAATAAATAAGTAAATGGACTGATGAAGTAATGTGCCAAATACTGCACCCAAAAAAAGTATTATGAAATATAAACATTCACAGTAAATAAAAATGTGCTAAATGAATGGCAAACATGAACAAATGAGAAAATAATAATGCAATAACAGTGGAAATTTATTAATAAAACAATCAAATTAGAAATGAAATAGAAAATGTTGTGATGAAGTTACATTTATACTCTTGAAAATGATCATTTATGTCACTTTGTCAACTAAGTGGGAAAGGTTTTAATTTTTGGATGCAACATTTGTCAAATAAAATATCAAGCCGTATATTCATTTCTGTATTTATTGTCGATTTATTTTGGTAGGATCAGTCCTTCATGCAGATCAATTTAATCAGGTAAAAAACAAAACAACATAATTCAGTGAAAATATTTTCTACTGAGGTTCAGCTTTAAGCATCAGGGTTAAAACAAACCTGCAGAAACTACAGACTGATGTAGTTTCTGATGAACTGATGTGGGGGAACTAAAATGTACAAAGAAAAATATAGAGAATACTGGAAACATCCAATATAAATTAAGTTTTATTTAGCCAGAACCAGAACTGGTCCAGATCTGGATTGGACAACCCAGCAGAGACTTGAGATGATTCATTTTGTGGAAAATATGATCAGATTTCTGTCTCAATCTGGCCACATGCAGTCAGGATGATCAGTAAGACCAGCTGTTACATTTCACTGCATTAGAAAACCTGATTCACTTCTCAGATCATTTATAGAAACTGTTTTTATACTTCAAACCTGGATCCAAGCAGGTCGGAACCGGGTCCAGCTACTGTTAGCATTTTACCGCTTTTAGTTGTAACTTGGGCACATTACGCGCTCATTATAAACACTGTCAGGCCAGGGAGCTGCTTCCGGGTTCATTTTAATTACAACATTATATAAACATCACAGCTAACTGCTAGCACAAGCAATGAGAGCGCTACATGCTAAACTAATATTAGCCGTGCGCTAACAGCAATTTAGTCTTCGGAGACGCTTATTTACCCTCACAGAGACACAAAACGGGGTCGATAACAAATAAAGCACCATAAACATAATTTCTTTACTCACAATAAAGTCAGAAATGAGGAATTTCTCTCTGGAATCCCACAAACTGACAGAAAAATAACAAAACCTTGATTTTCCTCGAATCCTGCCGGCTGGTAATAAATCTCTACCGCCACCATCTGGTCCGGAGGTTAATATAGAATTTATTCATCCATCCATTTCCTGTTCACCCTTCTCCCTCACGGCCGAGAGGCGGGTCACCTGGACAGGTCGCCAGTCTGAAACAGACAGGACACACACACACACACACACACACACACACACACACACACACACACACACCCTGACTGAACTGACCGTGAGCATCTGAGGGCCATCCTGCCACACACAAAGTCAAAATGAGGTCAGAGGTCGACCCGGGTCCCCTTAAGGTTTGGTACCTGAAAGATCTGGAGCATATCTGTTTGGACCAGAATCCCTGCTGCCCGCCTGATTCAGAACCACAGGAAACATTTCCTGGAGAAAATCATTTCTGCACCAAATATCATCTTCTGTTGTATCACATTCAGATTCCATGCAATAAAATGCAAATGAATGTGAATTAAAACATATTTTTGTAGATTTTTAGGTCAGATTCTGAAGTGGACCTGAGATGAAACTCAGTTAGAAAGTTAAAAGCAGCTGCAGCTTCAGGATCGAGTCATTTAAGCAGATGAAACGTTTCCAGGTGCAAAACGTCTCCATGTTGAACATTTCCAGTTATCTCTGAAATGATAGAGCCTAGAAAACCATTCCTCCCTCTTCTTCCTCGTTTGTTGCTTTTAAAGTCAATTATGATAAAAAGTTTTTCAACAAAAAACAGTTAAAGACTGTAAGATAAGCTGTCACTTTAAGGCTGAATATTAATGCAGTTTCTGCTTTTATGTGAAAAAGTTTTCATCAGTTTTTTTTTCATTTCTAAAGGTTTTTATAAAATTCTTAGTTGCATTTTGTTTACGGTTTATTTGTAATAATAGAGTATTAACATGAATAGTTTTTATAGGCAGCTTTAATCCAGGCCTGGTTCTACTGATGATTCCCAGTTCAGTCAGATTTCAGTCTGACTGGTCGGCACTGGGACCAGTACAGCTGACTGGTCTGTTTCCAAACCCAGCAGATAAAACCATCATGATCCTCTGCTGAAGGTTCTGGTCGGAACCTGACTAAAGTCCAAAGAGCAGAACCAGAAACTCCGTTATGACTGAGAACTGAGAACCAGTAACTCCATTATGACTGAGAACCAGTCAGCGGCTGATAAGGTGTGAGTGTGCGCAGGTGTGGTGTTGGCACGGCAACGGGAACAAATTGGGTGTGTCTCTCTCTGTGTGTGTGTGTGTGTGTGTGTGTGTGTGTGTAAGGTTCAGGGTGTGTGTGTGTGTGTGTGTGTGTGTGTGTGTGTGTGTAAGGTTCAGGGTGTGTGTGTGTGTGTGTGTGTGTGT
>CAEGAA010022762.1:0-57028 GCA_903067105.1 Poeciliopsis infans | reverse complement strand
CATAATCCAGAGTATGATTTGTTCTTTGGTGTTTCAGTTTAAACACAAAACCTGGGGGAAAATTGCATTGTTTTTTTTTTGTTTTGTTTTTCCATTTTTGTATTTGTATGTCATCTCGTTTTGGTGACTACAGGAGTCTCTTAGGCTACCGTTGTTGATGACCTTGTGAAAGACGTGCTAAGGAGTGTTTATATCCATGAGGAGTTTGCAATAAACCTGAAGGATTTTAATGCACTAGCTGGTGGTGTCCTGTCCCAGAGGCGTGGGACCTCCTGGAGTCGGGAACTCCGTGCTGGTTCACTTTGTGGTCATGGAGGTAGGAACATTTTCATTTTTACTGATTAATTTTGTTCAAGTCAGCGATTGGGACACGTTTTCCATTCACTGACTTAAAAAAAATTATATTGAATTTGCTGGTTAGACGTTGTTATTTTAGTACTCAAAAGAGTTTCAAGAGATGCAAAACAAATATCCTGTATTTCATGACAAATGACTAACTTCTTATGTTCAAAAATAAATACTCCTGAGTGAGTCTTTAAAAATCACAAGAGATTTGTATGGATATATTTGAGTTTCTTTCATGGTTTTTGAAAGTAAATGAAATAACTAAAGATCAAGAAGTTGTTCTTTAAGTATTTCATTTTCTCATTACATCGCTTCATTCTGATGTGACGAAATCTAGTTTGAAAACTCTTCTTTCTATATTCATTGTATCTGATGTAAGAGATGATAGTTTACATTGTTATTTGAAATGAAAACAATAGAAAGGTGAAGTCTTCTAATGAACTTAGCTGGTGTTATTTTCATATTTCTGCTAATGTTCACTTTCTGGTGTATCCCTGAGTAACAGCAGTGTTCTCCTATGTCAGGCTACAAACAAATCAGTTTTAAAATAAATGTTATGTTGATGTAACTTTTACTGTGTCATTTTGTTGTCTCATAGCATTTGCCATGACACGATTTCTGCTGTTTTGAGCAAATCATCTAGCGCTATCTTTCAGTTTTCAAGTGTGACCACTAGAGGGCCCTGCACACTTGTATTTTGTATCTAATAGATGCTTTGCCCTTCAGTTGTACATTACGATACAGGAAGCATCATGTGTCTACGTGCCTGTCACCTCGTAAACTCTCGCGCACTGTCCTACATCAGTTTGTCTCCTGCTGTGCAGGACTCAGAGACTTCAGGAAGCTCTGAAGCAGCAGGTAAGACATGTTGCACTGAGCGGCCGTTGGGACGTCGCCTCTTCCTTTAGGAAAGTAGAGACTCAGACTGAGGATGTACACAACAAGTGAAAACCAAACTATTTTCTCTGCAGGTGTTTTGAGTATTTTGGAAACATGTCTGGATTCCTCCAGTTGTTGAAGAAGAGGAAGGAGGTAAGACGTTTGCTTTTTTTTACTGGTTTTATTTGTGCAGCCGGGCTGCTTCTAGTGAAGCTCAGATCTGGTTGTAATGCTTCTTGTATGTCTGTTTCAGCTGATCCCTCTGGTGGGATTCATGGCATTCGCAGCAACAGGAGCCACATCTGCTTCCCTCTACTTTCTGTTCACCAAAACCGATGTGATGTGAGTTTTTCCTCTCGTTTTTAGCTCACGCTTGATTAAATTACATCAATTAGAGCTGACAGAGTATTTTTATTTTCTGTACAGTTTAAACAAGACAGAAAACCCAGAACCATGGGAAAGAGTGGACCCATCAAAGCCCCAAAAGGTGTGTTTTAGTTTTATTTAAGCTTTATAAGATTCCATATTGCTATATTAATTTTGATGAGGGTTTCAGTTCTCTTTATTGCGGCATGTAAACAAGCACCGCCTTCTACCCTGCTGCTGATAGACAGTGCTGAGTCACTATCACTTGTCCCAACTGCCTTCTGTGACGTTAGAGCCAATCCTGGTAATAGCCAAAAGATAACTATAACAAAGGCTCTTCTCTCTTTTTTTTCTGTCTGTAACATTTTACTGCAGCTAATCACCATCAATCAGCAATGGAAACCAGTGGAAACTCTGGAAATGGTGAAGTCCATGACCAAATAAAGAAAGAAGAGCCAGTATCATCTCTGAAGATGTTGAGTCTTGACCACTTGCCAGGCCCCCTCATTAGTCTAGCAGAATCCTTTCTGCACAAACTGGGACACTTTGACACTCAGTGTGCGGAAACGCTTCTGCTCAACTGGTGGGGTCTCACCCTGCTCTGTAGCGGCAACACAAGGACATCTAATCACATCGACAGAAAAAAGAAATGTCTGAGATTAGGACGGGTTATTTGTTTTTGTTTTTTGTCTTTTTGCCTAACCTGAGCTGGAGAGATTAATTTTTACTTTATCAGCTGTGGTTTGTCTTTGATAGGGATGTTCATTGGTGTCTAAATATAAAAAGACACAAGCCCAGAGTACTGTACTGCATATTGTCAATAAAGTTGAGCTTTTATGTGCCTTAGAAGACCAGATGGTTTCTGTTTCCATGTAATGCACTCATGATTAAAGGTAACGTTCCAGGTCTGGTCAGAAGTTACTATGAAGTAGTCCTCAACAGGAATGTTATTTTAATTTGGGGCATTTTGATTTATGCTATTCTGTTCATGTTGAACTCATTAAACAACGAAAGGAATTTTAAAAATGCACAACTTTAAATTCTTTGCCGAACTTGTCTTGGCGAATCGATGTTATTATATTTATGGCTTCGAACAAATGCATACAACCTATTCAATATTTAATTAAATGCCCCTCAGAAAGTTGAAGAGAAATGTGAGCTTTGTAGCCATCAACAGAATTCTGTCAGAATATTTAATGTTCTTATCGGAATTGGTTGATTTGAGTTATCACACTGTCAATGTGACGAACGAGGTATAACTCATTATGCTGTGCGGCAGTGGAACAACCCTGCAGCATAATGCTACCACTACTACACATTGCGGTGTTTAGGGATATTATTGTTATGTACATTGAAAGTGATGTCAAAATGACAATATCTTTGTTTATCGCCATAATTTCGGAGACAGTTTATTGTCTTGCAAAATGTGTTATCCTGACTAAAGACTTCCCAGGAGTTCTGCACTTCAGTTCTTGTAAAACATGAAATGTCCTGGACAGACAGAACTTTGTTCTTGTGCTTGTCCTGGCCAAAGGCTTTGACCAGTTTTCTTTCATATTAGGGTTAAAACCTGTTCACTGTAAGGCGTTTTAACAGAAAATTGATCCCAAGCAGCGTTCAAAAGTAGTTTTGCAATAAAGCTGGCTCAAATTAAGCTCGATTGTCCTGCACTTGAAAAATTGTAGTTTATGCCTGAAACCCTGAACCAACCTTTTTAAATTAACTCTAGCACTTCTGATAGAAAGAGAGGTCAAATATCCAGCAAAAATTATGCAATGGGTTTTTTTGTGGCTACCAAGAGTATCGGGACATTACTTTTAACCACATGCATATATTCACAGGTGGCAGTTTAGCTCCGATTCTACACAGTCGATACGTTCAAACCTGTTCACCCTAGGCTTTTGGTTGCATGACCTCTCAACAAATGCCTCAGATTCATATCCATACTCATGATTGCACATAAACTGTGGGATTACACTATGCACAAACCCTTCTGCTCTGTCTTAGTTCAGAAATGTTTAGCCTCTGTGAAGGGGTGCAGCCTTTTTAATTAAACAGTTGAATGTACAAGTGTCTTTCTGAAGGACACCTGTTGTCCAAGACAGAAAATCAAAATGAACCTGTTAACCCAAAACAGTGGATGTGAACACTTGGTGCAGAGGTATTATAAATACTTGCATGCATCTGGAAGGATTCCTCAACTGATGTGTGCCGCTAGAAAACAATAGCCAAAAAAAAAAGTTTTTCTTTGTTTGTTTTATTTTTAGGGCAAATGTGACTGGAGGTAGATTTGTTGCTTAAAAGTGGCAGCAGCAACAAACAGCTTTCACACTCTGTTGTGTGAAAGATCCAAATCTACCTATGGCCATTTAAGAAGGGAGATCAATACAGCCCTGCAGAAAAAAATCCCCACTGTGTTCAGGAATAATTAACTGGAAACTCATTTTCCTTTTTTCTTGTTTTGGACTAATTCCAACAGTTTTTCCTCAGAGCAACATTCTTTTCCCTTTTATAGATGCTTTGTGAGGTTAAACTAGCTGTATGCCAGTTAAAGCCTCAGAGTGATGGCGCACACGTGATAACGTTCAACCGTTCCTTCAAGAGTTTGCGACCATAAATAGGTTTTGAAACTGGATGCCACACACGCCTGGAAGCCAGTTTGCTCTGAAATGGACTAAAACACAAGCAACTTTCACCCTTTTTGATCCTTTATGTGGTTTGTGTAAGGGCATATATGTTCAAGGAGTTTAATCGTGTTTGGCCTGACATGGCGAGAACATGTCAGGTTAACAGAGTGTATGAAAAATGAAAACAGGCAAACGCAATAGGTCGGGGTGTCGGGGACTGGGCCGGGGGTGTGGTACGCATTCTTATGCTCTCGTCCCTGCAGCCTTGCTGGTTTGGCAAGTGCTGGGGGTCTGTGGATGGCTCGAGGGTTGTCCGGCGGCCTTGATCTTGGTGCGGTGCTGTTTGTGTGGTTTGGTCGGACCATGACCCACAGAGGCGCGTTCTTAGGTGCTGAGTGTTGCTTTCTGCTGTTTTAACTATTCTAGCAAATTTGAAACGTTGTCATCTTGAGATATCCTCTATGTAGAAAAACTCTGCCCTGTTATATGTAACGTGCATGGCCGACTAATTTATATAAATATCTAATCCAAAACTACAATCAAATTAAGTTTGGAAAATGTTTTCTTTCTAAAGAAGTCTGGCTTTTGCAACAAGTCATTGACTTTACAGCAATCCCTCAAATGACGCAGAGATTGCGTTGAGTCGGGTGCCTTGCAGCATCTCTCAGCAAGCACGTCAACAAGCAGCAAGAAAACACTCCCACTTGTTTTCAGGAAAAGTCGAGCTGCTCCCAGATTAACTGATGGAAACTTATTTTTATCTTGCTCACATCTGAGGAACAGAACTGCCCTCTGCAGGAATGACCTACATACATAACTGGGATTTAGGCAGGGAGTCTCCTTGCAAATAAAGGTCGGAATTACATATAAGATATGTGGATAAATCAGTTTTTTTTCCCTACTTTCAGGAGAAAATAATGCAAAAAATATATATAGTTTTGCCAGCAATATCTGTACTGCTTAGTTAGTGACGGCAACCAGGTGGGAAAGAATCAACTCTCTGAAGCGTCTTGACGATCATGTTGAAAAAGTGAGAATGGATATTTGCTCTGATTGGCTCGTTTTCAAGATCAATATCAAATACAAGAACTAAAAGCTCACTGTTACTTTGATTCTTCTGCCACAGATCTCCAGATTTCATTCAGACGACAGTGGTTAGCAGAAAACTGTGCCGGTAAGGCAGGCTGTAAAGTAATAACCGCGCCACCTAAGCAACTAATCTGCTTAGTTTATGGCTGGATGGGCAAACAGAGCTCGCATTATGTTTCAGAGAGGCAACACTCATATTAGAGAGCGAATAATCAGAAAGTGTCTGTGCTAGAAAGTCGCTCTTGGCTGTGACTGGCATCCACAGCCTGCAGTTATGTTGGATATCCATGGTGTTGAATTGGTGTCTCATGACTTATTAAACAAAAGGAGACAATGCAAGGAGAAGAAGGTGGAGCTTTTATTTCCTGCTCTGCAACCAGGAAGTGTTTTTCCTTTTGTTTGGTTCCACCTGCATTAGAGGTGCTGCCGTCTCTGTGTCACCCCCGCACAAGTTGTCAACCTTTTTGCTCCGTCACGCTGCCTCATGAGTTTTCAGCAGTGAAATTTGATGGCTTTGGATAGACGAGCTCAGGCTTGCCCAGGCATCTGCATGGCTGAGAGGCTACGAAAACGAGCCTCAGACACAGAGAGCTTTATCGATGTCACAATTTCATTCATCAAGCTGTGTTCGACACACAAGTCATTTACAGAAACAATGAGTCAGGAAGGGCTCGGCGCTGCAGACGTGCAGACGTGCAGACGTACGTGACATTATTGCACACACACACACACACACACACACACACACACTGAACACCACAGGTCATGTGACCAGCGAGTGAAAAACATTAACCTTAGCTGTAATTGAATATCAAACATGAAACTTCCTTTGCCTCACCTGTTTGCTCACGTCATATTATTGAAAGTTATTTTGTGCCGCTCGTTTAGGACAGATTTCCATGCTTTCCAGTGGAACCTACTCAGACAGGATAAAAGCAAGCTGCGTGTTAGAGGAGGCAGAAAGGCAGGGGAGACGGAGGGAAACCGTTTCCTTCTACAACAAAGAGTTAACCGCTGTTTGAACATTTTATAGCACTTATGTTGCTTGGAAACTGACACCGTCTTGTCAGTTATAAGCTTTTTTATATATTTGAGATTTACACATTAACTTTGATTGGTGGGTAACGTCGCGGCTATCACAAGATAATCTTTCATGTGGTCTGATGTGCTCTTCAAGTAGATTCACATTAGAGAAAACACAAAGTTTCTCTAATTCACAGGCCTCTCGATACTTGACTACCTGCCCTTTCACTGACCAGCCACACACCTTTAAAAGTCACTTTTTTTCTTCAGAACTGCCTTGCATTTCCGTGGAAACAGCATCAGCAAACTCTCCTCAGAGGCCTTGGGCCTCGTTGACAGGAGAACATCAAGCCGTTGCTACAAATTTCTCCGCCACAGATATATGATCCACCATGTCTTGTTCTACCACTTCCCAAAGGTGCCTATTATAACAAGGGTCTGCTGACCTTGGAATGTCATCGTAGCGATTTCAATTGTGGCCTCGGTTTTCCTGTTAAAAGCAAAGAGGCCTGCTGCTGAAATCCACCTGCTTCAAAGTTGACCTGCGTTCAGGGATTATATTTTGCATACCTTGGTTGATGCCTCATCTTAAGCCATTCTCACACTACTGATGGCAGTCCTATAAAAATGTACATAGTCCACCAGCCTCTCAAACACTTTGACCAGGTCGTCTGTAAACAACCATGTGATTGAATTTCCTACCCCACACTGATTCCCACGTTGACCTCCGTGTTTCTAGTCCCTGCTATCTGATTGGCTGGTTTGTCCGTGTTGATGAGCCTAATACAGAGCAGGTGAATGTATATTTTATTACTCGCTAACAGACGATTTTGCTTCATGCACTTAATCACATTTTGGCTTCAAACGTTGTCATTTATAAATTCAGCACATGCGCGACCCCTAGTGTTGGAAAAATGAACCACACATAAAAAAAAAAAAAATAAAAAAAAAGGATCAAACGCTTTCATCCAAACCTGATCAGATTTGCTGTGGTCACTTTTGAGTAGAATATGAGTAGAATACATAAACAACCACAGTTTATGCAAGATGCAGCTTTGTTAGACATTTTACAGACTTTTTTATGGATGGAAAACAGTGAATGTCCCTTCAACCAACTAATGGTTTTGATATCCTTTACAATAACAGTTTAGTCTCTGAGTCTCAAACTTTCAGATATCTCTTTCATTGAGGCAGAGGACTTTTGGCCCGCCTTTCTGAGCAAAATTCTTTTATATTAACCATCTTCTTCGGGATGGGGTTGGGAGGTTTCCTGCCCCAAGTGGAGGAGTTTAAGTGTCTTGGGATCTGGTGCATGAATGAGGGAGAGACGGATTGGCACAGCGTATGCAATGAAGGGGGCGGCGTACCGATCTGTCGTGGTGAAGAGAGAGATGAGTGAAAAAGCAAAGCTCTCAATTTACCGGTCGATCGACATTCCTGCCCTCATCTGTGGTCATGACCAAAAGAACAAGGTCACGGATGCAAGAGGCCGAAATGGGTTTTCTCCACAGGGTGTCTGGGCTCTCCCTTAGAGACAGGGTGAGAAGCTCGGTCATCCAGGAGGGACTCAGAGCAGAACCACTGCTCCTTCATGTCGAGAGGAGTCGGTTGAGGTGGCTCGGGCGTCTAGTTAGGATGCCGCCTGGACGTCTCTCTGGGGAGGAGAACGGGCACGTCCCACCAGGAGGAGGCCCGGGACACGCTGGAGGGACCATGTTTCTCAGCTGGCCTGTGAACACCTTGGGATTCCCCCAGAGGAGCTGAAACAAGTGGCTGGGGGGAGGGAAATCTGGGCCTCCCTTCTTAAGCTGCTAATCCCGCCACCCTGGTTTAAAAATCAGCCTCTGTCCTCTTCTGCTCTGCAGTGAGAGATTTGACTGACAGACCAACCTGGTCAGGTCTGAACGTTTACCAATATTCACCTCACTGTTGCCAACTCAGCCACTTTCTTGCTACATTTAGCGACATTTCAGACAAAAAAATTCATATCAACCAAAATCAAAATCAGCAGGTCAGGATTTTTAGAAATCGGTAACCAGGGATCGGCCAGAAAACTGCAGTCGGTGCAGCTCTACACACATATTTGTGACATTCTTTGATTAAATAAATTTCTCTTAAACGTAACTCCAATACCTAAAACTTTAATTTATACCAGGTGAGTCTTTCACCCCTGAGAATGTGGACCGGTACTGGTACTGGACTGATTCTGAGCCTTCAAATGATTTTAACAGAAGTTTCACAAAACTTCTGATTTAACAATAACATTTCCCCAACTGCAGCACAGAGCAGCTCTTCGATGTAGCAGCCATGTAGCCTGACGTAACAACATTTTGCTAGACGATATCAAACACTGAGAAGTTTTAATTACTGTCATCAAACACGCCATTTTGAAGCCAAAATGAAAATAAATACAGATATTGAATGTGTGTATGTTAAGAGTGTGTGTCAAGTCTTGTTTGAGTGCACAAACCTGACTGTGATTAATTCTGAAACACTTGGCCGCTGCTTTTCTTTATTATAAGAAACACAGTACAAATAACACAACTGAAAACTTTATTAAACCAAAACTGTGGTCTTGCTTTTAATACTGTTTGGGGTAGTGGAGATTTAGCTTTACATTGTCTCAACTCTTCCGAAAACGCCATAAATAGCAAATACAGCGCACGTCATTCCTTGTGCTCACCATTCACCATTGATTTTCTTTACAGAGACAGAAATCTGCCTGGTAACAGACTTCAGGTGAACACATTTGATGAGGTGTAAATTTGACAAAGTAGAAATGATAATAAAAAAAGTGAGGGGCTGAAACACAAGTCTCATAACCCTTGAAAAGGTTTAGCGTGCATGCACTGAGGCCAGCTACAAAATCAAATCAAAATAGCTGATATCCACACCATTACAATAAGATCATAGCATCCAGCTTCAACGCTTTAGAATAAAGTAACACCTTTAAATAACCAAACATCATTTGAAACAAATGATGTTTCTTTAATACAAATAAAAATCACCCGTTGCAATAGGCTTTATTGGTGAATTAAGGTCAAGTTTTCAGATTATTCTCTGCATAAGAGATCATTTTCCACCCAATGAGAGCAATGCAGGCACGGGGCATTAGATCCCCCAGAGGCTGCAGTCCTCCTCCAATTAGAAATGTGCATCTGTTGTCGTTCCGCTGACTGCGCTTAGGCACCGCCGTTTCTCCCCAATCCATGTCTCTATACTGTAGCTCTTGCAATGGCACCGAGCAGCGCCGAGACATCCCGGCCCCTCCGTGTGTGCTCATCCCTGCCTCCACTGGATCGGACCGCGTACGTCAGTGAAACAGAGCCTCTCAGACGCTGGGCTGCTGACACTGTGCACAGTTACGTACTGTCCTCTGTCTGTGAGTCTGGACCTGCACCGTGCATCTGGTGAGGCCGTAGGTGTGAAGCAGCAGGTGGCGTGCCTTGGCCTGGACGTCTTCCCAGTTGTTGGCACTAGAGGGAGCTGTGCACACAGGGGTGAATATGATTACAGCTAGCTCGGCTGTGGATTTCATGTTTCAACAAAACAGTCAGTCGTCTGCAATGTGAAATATCTACTACTAGATTCCCAAGTTAAGTGAAAATCTTTAGAGATCAAGAAGTTAGGCAAGTCAACTTTAAATTCCAAGCTAATTATAGTTTCATTTTTGAGAACAGAGTATAAGGAGTCTCACACAGACTCATTCCCTCACTTTATTTTTAGCCTATCCAGACCAAATGACAAAAATAGTCATGCCACAGTTTGTTTTAACATATAAAAGATTTCTCTTCTAAACAACAGCAGCTGAATCCACAGAATACCTTCGCAACGAAAACAACTGTTACCGCTGGAAGTATTCTGATGATTCAGTTGTTGTACAATAATGTTGCACAGAAAGATAAGCTGGAACAAAAGAAAAGCCTGTTCTTGTTCTCTGGTCGATCCAGCATGTGCCGACTGTACAACAATAATCACTTTCACTCCTTCATAAGGCTGACGTCTACTTGAGTAAGCAAGATGGGGCTAAAAACATTTCAGTTTGCAGCTAATGGAAAACTTTGAAGTGTTCAACTAAAATACATTCAGATGCAAATAGTAAAGCGCTTAAGTGTGTCTATTATCCATGAACCAGCTGGTTGTTGGATGAGACTGGAGGGACGTTTTATGAGATGAAATAAGGAACATCAGATGGTCTGTTAATGGCTGAAGTTTACAGGGTTTTCTAAAGTGTTGCATCTGATAACAGCATGTATCAGCACACTAAGCACCAATCCTGTTGTAAAACCAGAATGTACATAATTATTCAACCAAAGGCCAAAGATAAGAACAAACTCCAGAGGCCACGGCGACACATGGCACAAAGCCTTTCAGGTCACTGACACTTCATCTACTGTCATGTCAGCAGCCAACCAACATCAAGTACATATGCTGAGAAAATCTTTACCTTTTCAATTTAAACAAAGGACTTTGATCTGGCGTGCTGAACAGTAAACTGGAGCTGAATTGCCTGAAATCTTTCCATTTCATCCCATGTTTATTGTAGATACTTACTGAGTTGCAAGTGCACCAGCGCTGCGGTCTTGTCAGCCGTCAGAGCCCAGACGTTCAGCTCGTCGACAGACTGGACGTCCTCCAGCTTCAGGAGGTCCTCTTTGATTCGCTGAGTGTCCAAATGTCTGGGAACACCTGGAGCACGGGAAAATGATCACCAGAGCTCCCGCTGTAACTTATTCATAAAAGCTAACCAAAGTAAGCTCGGGGAAAATGAACCTGGCCTTACCTTCCAGCACAATGACTATCGTGTCTCGAATGATGCGGACTGTGGTGAAGAGGACCAGAACTGAGAAAATGTAGGTGCATATGGGGTCCGCCAGCTTCAGCTCCGGCTGTGAAGTCAGACATTTGCGTTGAGTCAAATCAGTTGTTTTGCAACTCACTGTTAGCAATCATTACATGCAGGTAAAGCTCAGCAAGACTGTCATCAAAAACTGAATTTAAATCATTTATTAATTGAAGAAAAACATCCTTAACATACAGTGATATCGCTGTAGCGCTGATATCTGTTAATTTTGATGATTACGGCGAATAGCAACGTAAATCCACTCAATTTTCTGAGAAACTGACATTTCTGCAAGTTTGAATGAGTGGCATTTAGGACTTTAAGAGGAATTTAGGACTGCTATGGTTTAAATTCAAGGCATACACATACATTTTTTTTTTTTTTTTGCTCTGTGCATAAATTGTGTTTAATTAAACTAATGCACTAAAACCAGTTTTAGCTGACAATAAAAGCAGGAAGATGCATGCAGGCGTGTTATGACTTGTTTGGGTTCATCAACCACAACGCTGCTTGAATGCTGTTTGAGCAATATGTAAACGGGGACAGATGGATTAACAAGGAGGCTACAAACTAGGGCAACACGCTGTTACTTTATGAATGATGGATTGCACCATAATGTTGCTCAGTACTGTTAACCTAACTTTGCTATAAGAAAAGAAGTGGAAAAAAAAAAAACAATCTGCAAAAGATTTTACATAATCCGAATTATGACTTCAGGAGGAATATTGGAACTGGTGATTTCACCTTGAAGCGGACGATATAAGCAGCTATGAGCACACCGACGCTCTGGAGGAGATCTCCCAGAGCGTGGATGAAGGCCGCTCTAACGGCGAGGCTGCCGCTGGGCCTCTGCTGACCCGGCCCAGCCGAGTGTGAACCCGAGGGAGCAGCCGGACCGTGGGAATGACCGTGACCGTGAGAGTGGAGGTGGCCGCCCTGGTTTAACAGAAAACCCATTCTGAAAAGACAAAGAGACATTTAATCACACATCTGACCAAATCACTAAGTCGACTCTATACACTTCAGGTAAACATTGACTTACAGGTCAACACCTGAAGTCTGTGCGGTAAAGGCAGCAGCACTTTGGACTGAACTTATAAGGTATTTTTCTGCATCTCATAGATTTGTTTGTTTTTTTTCGGTAGAAATGGCCATGCTTACATAAGATTAACTGCCACCCCTACAGCTGCAGTGATGAGCATGACATCCCCGTCTATCTCAAAGTCCTGATGCACAGTCCGCAGGACGGCCTCGTACAGCAGGATGGTCGTCAGGATGTAGATGAGCAGCACACTGAGGACCGCCGACACCACCTCTACAACGACCACACACAATCGGACGTCAGCTCAGAAACACACGCTTATTAAACGCTGACTTAACCATATTACACTTCTCTTTTAACAATGTTACAGTAACGATGAAAAAAAAAGAGCAGAAATTTTCTTGCAACTCAATCTCACACAATGGCTTTTGATCTGCGACTGTACCATCCAGCTTAACATGTGTGTTTAATAATAATAATAATTCTAAAAATATATACATTTTTCTGAATTTTTCCATATTTTTCTCACATTTCTCATTTTTATTTTTTCCTTTGAGGAAATTAAACAGTAAACTGCTGTTGTACCACAAAAAAAACCAACAACTTAATTATGACGTATTAATGTGAAACACATAAAAAATCTGACCTTTACAATATTTCTAAAGACATAATCGTACTTGAAATTATTAACAAGTCTTTATAGGGTTTATACAGACCCAATCATTCAGCCAGCATATTGCCTCCATTGTTACAGATGCAATAAAAGAGATTGGATTCTTATCTGCTTTGAGCACAGCTGAAAATACACTTCTCAAAATTATTACTCAGCAGGAAAAGCAACATGAAATGCCACAGCGGGAGCAGCTGCAAATGGAAAGTGACAGGAAAAAACCCCCAAAAAAGACAAATCGGCTTGGCTGCCTGTGCAACTCACCAAGGCGATGTAGTCCAAAGGTGAATCTCTTGGTGGGCGGCTTGGTGGAGAGCCACAGGGCCAGCAGAGAAAACAAGATACCAACCACATCTGCTAGCATGTGCACAGCATCAGTCATTATTGCTAAACTGTTCGACACGTAACCGCCTGGGGGGAAAAATGGAGGAAAATGAGAGATGTTTACGACTGGCTGTCTAAAAATCATTCGTAAGTCCTAGCAAAATGAGTTTGGTGTTGTTCAGTGTAATGGGAATTATTTCAAAGATAATAAGAAGGTGACGGCCGGCAGGGGATAAAAGAAAGGACTTACACAGAGAAAGACAGAAAAAAAAGACGGGAAGGAAAAAAAAATTGAGGACGGGGAGAAGAGAGAACGGACACAGAGGCAAGACACAACAGAAAGGAAAGAAAACATAAAGAACGAGAGGGAGAATGGACGAAACAAGTAAGGTCAAGAAGAAGGAAGAAAGATTAAAGAAGGAGATAAGGTGAGAAGGAGTTAGGACTGAAGTGTTGAGGACAGAAAGGAAAGTAGAAGGACGCAACGAAGGACAGCTAACTGGAAAATTGAAGGAAGTATAAAAATGGAGCGGGGACAGGGAGGGAGTTCCTGCCTGGGAACCCGCCAAATACACACTCTACTGAAGTTAAAACAAGTCTGCTGCTACTGCATGGTGAGACAATCTCAGATCTGATTGAAACAACAAATTAAAGTTCAAACTCCCGCATGAGACAGCTGTATGCTCTTCTTTCATAGAGGTTAATGTTTGATGAAGATACCCGAGGCGGCTTTCCCAGCTAGTTTATTAGCTGCTGAAAAGGTAAACAAACACCAGATTAATTTCAAAGGTTGCTTACGGGAGAAATATCCCTTTAGCAGTTCACTGGCTTTAGTTTTCCAGGAATAAATCACCGTTTGACCAGCAGCAATAAAAAAAAAAAAAAAACTCCAGTAACTCCAGGCAGCCCCATCATAATTACTGCATAACAGATTGATACAATTTATTTCAGCTGAGCACAAGAAGAACAAAATAAATGTTTCAGAGATAATTTTGTTCTCTTCTTGCTGCATCTCATCTCTGCCCTCAGCCCTGTGCTTTATAAGTCCATCTGTGGGCAAGGTGGGAAATACAAGGGACTCTTTAGATATTTTAAACTTTTTAGGGACACACTTGGAGACAAAGCAATCTTTTTTTTTTAGCACAGTAACCAGCATTATGTGAATATTGAAGGGTTCCAATATAACACTTCTGATGTGCTTATTATTCAGGCATTAGAAAACGGACTAGAGTCAAACATTTTCCACTTCAAACATTTAGCTGCTACAAATAAAAGTTTGTGCAATCGTATGCAGTTCCCAGGAAGCCAAAAAATAAGCAAATAGGAAAAATAACGAGTTATTTCTCCATTTACAAAGCATCATCATAAGAGCAAAACTATTGCTGAGCTCAGCTTCATCGCCAGGTGTTTGCTAATTGCTGCTGGCTAGTCTGAAGGAGCCGAGTGGCAGAGGTGCGAGGGAGGACTGCTCTGTGGGGCAGAAGCTTGAAAAGTGCAGGTCAGAGGAGGCTCTACACCTCAAAGAATGCGGTGCTAGGTCCGCCCAGGCGTTTTGCAAAGCTGAATGATCGACATGGAGATTAGAGGATTTCTCAAACACGCATGAAAGACTCAAGGCAACGAGGAGATAACATCACGACATGACGTACAGCTCACACATGATGCAGACTGAAGGGTTGATGGCTGCTTACTTGACACATCCAGGCATATTAAGTCATATTATGTCCATGTAATTGGAAACAGTGAGAATAGATGATGCATCTGCTTCATGAGGGAGTGTCTCGTTTCACAGTGGGATATTTTAACCACTAAGGGATGAGTGGGAGGGGTAGTGCTCGGGGCAGCACTGGTGAATGTGATTCACAGTGGGGCCAGCTGCTACTCTTGAGGCACTTCCCTTTCAACTGGGTGCATTTTCATCTCCAGAGTTTGTTTAGTTGCAGAGATAAACTCAAAGGATTTGCACACAAAAGGAAGGTGGTTAAACAAGCATACAGAGATCGTTTAAGTATAAAAAATAGAAAAGAATCATAATGTTTGGATATTTTAGTCATTTAAAATGAAAGCCACCTTTTTCCATTGTGGTCCTTACCTATAATTTCCCCCGTCATGAACAGGAAGTACAGTACAGCTGCGATGATGAGCCTCTTCATCACCCTCCTGTGTCTGATCCTCTCCCTCTTCCTGCTGCAGTTGTCACACGGGTCCATGTTCAAACCAGGGCTGCCCAGAGTGGACGAGGAGTCCAGCAGGGAGTCATCATCATCTTCTGCTTCGTCTCCCCCACCACCAGGCGGGACCACCACGGTGCTCACCGCCACCCCGTTGGACGGAGCCCCGGCCGAGTAGTCGGACATCTCTCCGGAGACGACCACCCTCAGCTTGTTGAACTTGGGGGCCTCGTCATCTTCCACCAGCTCGTCGGAGAAGTCAAAGGGAGCCGAGTCGCTCAGGTTCCAGTCGCTGCGATCCCTCCTGAAGGCGGACCGCACCTTATCGAAGAGCTTACCTCCTGACATGTCGAATGATTACCCGGGCTCAGCGTGTCGATAGCTCTGTGTTTAAGTCCCTGTGCTCTTGGGCAATCACTCACATCTTTATAAGGGAGCGCGGTGGTAAAGCTGCATGTCTGCCCCGACCTGTCAAAAAGGAAAGTGATGTCAAACACAAACAGTTTCATGCTGGAGAAACATGAAACAGGCGCTTCGTGTTTCTACAACTGAGCAGGTCAAACAAGCAAACAAAAGAAGCAGCCGCTGTTTACGAAACTTCAATAAAGAAACATCAATAATTCTTCTCTGTGCCTTTAACAGAGAACGTTCACCTGCCCTCGTAAAAGCAGCACTGGCCAAACAGTAACAAGCTAGCAAGCAGATGTTAGCTTTCCCGTCACTTTCAGACTGAAGGGCAGCGCCTGTGACGTGACAGGTTGTTAACAAGCACTCGAGAAAGACTTACTGATAGAAGAGTGTTCAGCAGGACCCGCTTACTCCGCTGTCATCATAGTAGTTGAGCAAACAACGCCAGAGCCCTGGAACCACCTTAGCTCCGCACTGAAATACAGGGAACTTTGCTTCTGTTGGGTTGGACATAGTCCTGGGATTTCCGGCTCTTTTCTGAGATCCATATCAATTGGATAAGTTCACCGGAAAGAATCGTTATCGTGCAGAGTAGAATTGCCCAGTATAGATTGGTTTCCTCACGATTGTGTTTTTTTTTTAAAAATTGTAACATAGCGGGTCTCTAATCGTTTAAACCACTAAAAGTGTTTTTACACTTCAAGTCTGATGCTCAGAGTTTTCCAACTTCCACAACAATTTAGGCCAGACTAGCTTGCATATTGCATAGGAGTTTTTTTTTGTTTGTTTGTTTAATTGATTTTAGGCAATGAGGTGATTTTATAGCCGTAAATACAAAACTAGTTACACCTTTACAAAAGAAACAAAACGAGTTAGAAAGGAAAGACCCATCGCATGAATCGGTTCCAATCGTTCCTGTAAATGAGTCGTCAAAGGGAGCCGGATCCGTCGCGCTGGCACCCTTCGGAACGTGATCACGTGATGACGCAGGGGTCACATGACGATGTCTCACGCTACAACAAATCGCAAATATCCGAATTTGTCTGTTTTCCTGCGGGCCTAACACGCGACCCGACAGCTTCCGTTCAGCCGGAGCCGAACCAGGAACCCGCCCGGCCGAGGTAGTTTTCAGTTTTCAGCCTCTGGTCCAGTGAGGACTGTCGTGTTCCTGCCATTTAAAGAAGCTCAATGAGCTAGCCGCTGCATTTCTTTGTGACTCATATGCAGGCGTTTGACTTGTTATTTCAGGTCAAGCTGCCCGCTCGACGCTACTCGGTTGGTGGGTCAACCGAGTAGCTGCAGATGGAGGTGGAGGGGATGGGAGATGAAGGACCTTCGTCCCAGAACGAACTTCCAGGTACACGGACAGTGAAAACATGTCTCTGCACAACCCGTGTCCGTCCATTGTCCGGGGCCTGCGTGCCTCTGCGCGGTGCAACACAGTTGCAGCTTTGTTTCACAGCACAAAGCGGTTTGCTTGCACAAATAGAGAGGAAAGCTTCAGGAAGACGGCGGGTATTTATCAGGTTGCCACGTGTTTAGTTTGGTCAGAGCAAAACATTGAGCTACATTCCAAGAAAGATTACAACTACAAGAGACC
This sequence comes from Poeciliopsis infans, assembly GCA_903067105.1. Lineage (NCBI taxonomy): Eukaryota > Metazoa > Chordata > Actinopteri > Cyprinodontiformes > Poeciliidae > Poeciliopsis > Poeciliopsis infans. Next base: position 39,641 of record CAEGAA010022762.1, on the reverse strand, counting down.
TGCTGAGGAACAAACTAATACCTCTGTTGTCCAAATCCCTGCTCAGATTTGAGTTTCCTGTATTTCAGCGTCTGACACTTGCAAATAAACATTGAGTTTGAAGGTAATAGATTTGCACTGATCTGACTGGAGCTACAGAATTGCAATGCTTTGGAAAAATATTCAAAGTTTTGTTCGCATCCTTCCACATGTTTGCTGCTGTGCCCTCGCAGCTGGTGGCAAACTGTGAACAAGGACTCTTGTGACTCTCCCCAAAAAACTACCTTTCTGTCTATTTTCCTTTAAGAGCAGAACCAATTGAGTTCACAGCAAATAGTTGCCTTGTCAGCGGCATCTCCCACCCGAGCTGTGGGTCTCTGAAGGTCCCCCAGAGTTACCACAAGGCAGCTGGATTAATATTAAAATCAGATCACTCACACGAGTGGAATTAAGATGCCTCTCCACATTTTTATAAAGAACAGACAAAGACAACTTTTATCAGCTCACACATTCAGAATAGTTGTGAATTGGTGTTATGGATCTCTTTTGATGTGTCACAGATATGCCGCTCATGTAAAACACTTTTCAGTTGTGGTGGATAATGGAGAAAGAATCTTAATTGGATCTCTCTTTTTTCCAGGAGGAGAACTCCAAATAAATGTTTTAAAATTGTTTTAGCATCAACTGCATAGTCTAATATTTAATTTCATGAAAAATGTGTTGAATTCTTATGTTAAAACAAAAATATTAGTAAAAGGTTTGCCTTCCAGATTGTAAGAATGTCGGTGCTTTTATGACCACCTAAGCCTCACTAACTGTATGAGTATACGTCTGCATGATGTTGTTTGAGCTCTCTGAACTTGCTTGACAGATCTCGGGGCAACGCAGCAGCTGCCAGCGGATCTGCAAAGCTCCACGCCTGCAGAGAACGTCTGCGTGAGTCAGAAAGCAGTGGACAAACTCACTGAGGGTTTCCTCTCCCACTACCTACCAGATCTGCAGAACTCTAAACGGGCCCTGCAGGAGCTCACGTACGTCTCTGCATTTTCTGTGCTTTGATGTTTTCGCTCCTGTTCGTAGTGCAGAGAAAAAGTATACAAGAATATGTAAACCATGTTTTGATGTGCACAGCATTCAGTTGTCTTGATTGATAATTTGCACAGATTAAACAACATGACTCTTGTTTGTTTCACAGGAAACAAACAAGAGTCATGCAAAACATTATTATTAGTTTCTGTGTGAAGTGATGAAACCATAATCATAATATGTCACATTAAAACATGTTGATTTTCTATTCTGTGTTTATTTGATCTGGATTTTTTCTAAGTAAAAGAAAAGAGACTCAGTACTTCAGAGTGATCAATCTGTTGTAAATCCCCTTTTGACTCAACCCAGAACTTTCCATTTCTTCATTTTCAGCCATTTCTTGTTCCTTGGGGCTTTTTCAGCTTTAGCTATTAATACAGTAAATGGTTTCACCCTGAGTTCTTATCGGCCTCTGAAACATGACATGTTCATGGTAAAGTCTGTAATAGTTAGCTGAACACTTCCCAAACCATGACACCTCTTACACCATGCTTTTCATTTCCTTCTAAAAGAACCTCTTTAGGTTGCTTGGCAGACATAGAAGGCTATTTCTATTTTCATCTCACCCTGCTAAACCCTACTCATCCAGTCATCAAAATTTGGCACATCTGGTCACTTTTTTTATGCTTCTGATACAACTTTAATCGATTAAAAACTTCTCTTGCTTCTCCTTTGAACGATTCTGTGTTTATTTCCTCTTTCCAACCAGACAAAATCAGCTGATACTGTTGGACACACTGGATCAAGAAGTCACCAAGTTCAGAGAGTGCAACACCTTGCTGGACCTCAACTCGCTGGTGTGAGACTTAAAAAAAACCTAAAAAAATAAATCTTTTTCTGGACTCCGTGGATCAGAACGGAGGACTAACCCGTTTTGTCTTCTTCAGTTTACAGAGGCCAAAATTTACCAGAACAAGCTGGTGAACATAAGAAAAGAGATGATCATGCTTCATGAAAAGACAACTAAGCTAAAGGTACTGTCGCCGCGAAAAGAGATCTAAACGGGCGTTGATTGCATGTTGGGTAAGTGTTTGGTGTTGTTGGATTTTCAGAAAAGGGCTCTGAAGCTGCAGCAGCAGAAGCAGAAGGAGCTGCTGGAGAAGGAGCAGCAGCGTGAGCGGGAGCTGGAGAGGGAGAAGCAGCTGATCGCCAAACCGGCTAAAAGAACGTAGAGATCCCGGCGATGTTGAAGAACCGCTCTTTGGGGCTTGCATGTCTTACTCCGTTTACTACATATCGCCGATCAATGACACAAACCTGTAACCATTTTCCAAAGTGCTCATTGGACGGTCGGAGAGGCAGCGCGCGATTTCAATACGTTTCAATACAGATCTTGTGAGAATCTGTTGAGGAACTTGGAGAAGCTCCTCCGCATCTCCTGCTTAGTCAAATTTATTTCCAAACAAATTTATCTACACTATATACACGCAATATCTGTACATAAATAAAGTTGTTCTCATGGCAACCTGGGGATAACGTTATGCCACTTTAAGCTGCGGTTCTCTAAAAGTCTTGAGAGTTTTGATTTTACTTTCCTCGTCATTTCCATTTTAAACACGTTGCAGCCGACTTCCTCCTTGTTCAGCCTAGTTTGTCACAGTTCCAGTTCGTTTCGACTCACTCTGACTGTTCGGGCAGATTTAGCTGTGTATCTATTTGCTTTAGTTGTATGACGTATCGATAGAAGCACTCATGTCTTGCTCGAATGGCCTGTTCTCTAATTTATTTTCAAGACATTTATGGATTCTTGAGCAAAAGTCCCTTCATATTCTCAAACCTAAAAAGAAATGGAAAGGAAATTCCTCAAGGAGATTTCTGTTAACAAATTTGTTTGGGTGCCAACATTTAGGAGAATGGTGTTTTTTTTTTTTGTTTTTTTTGTTTTTTTTTATTACTACAGAAAGGTTGGGTTTGTCAAAAAATAAAATATTACATCATTGTGCTGCAATGAAAGGTAGGTTTATGTTAATACTTTTTACAGCTGTTTATCAGTATGGATTCATGTATTGGCCTTTTTACATTTACTAAAACGCCTTGTTTCTTTGGTATGTTGTGGAAAATATTTACACTCCCTTCTGAATTTATTGCTTGTCCAGCAGGAGAAACAGTTTTGAACAGATCAGGAGGTTTAAATATAAAACAATATTCACCGAGGCATTTGGAAAATTTCAGTTCAGACCTCCTTAAATCTGCGGCGCACTTTGGAAAATGGTTTCCTGAATGAAACACTTAATGTGTTGCTTAGTAAATAGAAAAAGTAAAAAGCTTGCAGAACCTTGATTTCGGTTGTTCCTGTCTGACTCAGCCAAGGACACCATAAACCAAAGACCTGAACTACGTCATCCAATGCTGTTTGACTTCTGACGATGCGTATGTTTGTGAAGCAGAACAAATCATCCTCTGACTCTTTGACATAATCTGGGAGAACTTCTGCATCTGCTGTGTTTTGTCAAAGTGTCTAATATGCGTTGTACTATGGGCCGAAAGCCCCGTTAGTATTGAATGTTACAGAAGAAATGTGTTGTGCAAATGTTTGTTTTTTTCTGCACTAAATCTTACTGCGGGTTGTGTACTATGACAATAGATGGTAAAATGTACCAAACTGTAAACGTCACTTCCAAATCATATATATTCTTTTTTTATTTTTATTTTTATTTTATTTTTTTTTGTAAAGGCCTTCTATGCACTAGTTTTGTTTTTGTTTGAAATTCTAGGGTTTGTAGAGTTAATAATAAAAGCAACATAATCACTAGTTTGGTGAGATTTTTCTCTGGTTGTTGAATAATTTACGGTGTTTGTCAAAAATAGAAATAAAGTTATCAAAAGTCTTTTTTTGGTTGTTCGTTCTGAGAGACGGAACTCATGTTATAGTTTCATTAAACACAGATTGATATATTTTAAGCCTGCATGTAATGAAAACGCAAAATGACAATATTGCATACTTTAGACCAAAGAACTGAAAAGTGGCCGGCAGCACTAACTCTGTAGTTTATACAGCTAGTGGACCAACGGCAGCAGATAACCCCAAATAATCACATCGGATGGAAAGTCAATGTTGGACCTCAAGCAGCCCCTTCAGACTGAGACTTTTATTTGTAAACAGAATGAAAATTATGCTTTTGTCTGAAAATAGCGTGTTAGATGCTTTTTCCCTCCTCCGCCCAGGTGAGACACTTGACTGTGTCCTGGATGTGTGATGATTCTTGAACCTCTGACTCCAGCTGCTGTCCCCTGCCGCCTTCTCAATCTCCCCTCTTGGATTAGATTTATTTCATCATCTCTTTTCAACTTTTGTGATCCTTATGACTTGTGCACAGTTTTTTTTTATAGCAAACATCCGCAGTCAGTTTTCCATTCACATGTTGAACTTGGCAGTTTCCCCCCACGGTCGCGTTTGCCATAACACCACCGAAACCTAATATTTCGGGAATATCAGTTTTGCTGGTCTCAATGAATATTTAAGTGTCTGAGAAGTCATTTTTGTTTTCTTAAATGTAAACTCTGAGCTGTAATGCTGATTTTAGCTCACTAGGTGGCAGCAGAGAACCGCTCCTCTCTTTGACCAGAAGTCAATGCTGCACGCTTGAGGCAATGCACTGTTATAACTTGGTTAACATGCATTCCCTTAACATGTTGCGCTTCATCAGACTAACTTGTTTTTTCTTATTGGATGTTTTTTTTTTTTTATCTCTCAAGATCCAAACACAGGTAAAAAAATAAATAAATATTGACCAGTCACAAAACTGGAGTTTGTTGACAGAGGAAGTAGGTTAGACTCTTGCTCTCAGTGTCTGCCACACCCACTTCCATTTCACATAAATCTCCAGTTTTATCCTCAGCTACTACAGCAGGAAGCTGAGTCAAAGCCCACAAGACTCTAAAATGCCCCCGCTTGGTTTGTCTTGGACTGTAACACTGGGTGGACATTAATGGGGAATTCTGAGGTCGGGGCAATTTGGCATCTCGCTGACAAAAGGAATGAGTACAAAACACAGTTCTGAGGGCAACTGTGCAAATCTTTGTTGTTGTTGTTGTTGTTGTTGTTTTTACATTACAGCGTTTGAGGAAAAGTGAGATTTTGTGACAAAAACAATCAGTGGAAGTTAGAAACAGTATGTGACATGTAGAACTTGTGTTTTTAGTCTATTTTATTTCAGACATTTGGTGAATTGAGTTCATTAAATTTGGACTCTTAACGTCTTCAAATGGCTAAATAACAACCTGATGCAATTTCAACATCACAGAGTCCAAATAAGCCCTCAGCAGACATCCAACTTGCATCGCAGCAAATTTTGACATTTCCTCACCACCCCTTTCTGGTGCTCCTTGATTATTATGGATGAAAGTGTCTGTTGAAATTTTAAACTAAACCTTGGTGAAGTCCCTGCGGGTTCAAATACGGGGACCAGCAGTGGTCTCGGTCAGGTCACTTCTGGCCTCGGTGTCATCTGAGACGGAGGTCAGATTTTTCCTCCTGGAGCTTTTACTCTAGATAGGAATGAATCCAGTCCAGAACCAGTAGAGTTGGCCTGATAACTTTTGGATCAGTCAAAATTAGAAGGTTCATAATCAGAACAAAAGAAACATTTTTTCTTCTCAATTTAAGTCTTCCTCAAACTTTCTTTACTCCTGACATTTGTCAAGTAAAAGTCCATTTAAAAAAAACAACCATAAACTAAAACAACAGTGATTTGGAATTATTTTAATGCAATGTTTGTATAAAAAAAAAGAACAGTAAAAACAATCAGCTGGACAAAGGATTTACTCAGTTTGGATTTCAAGCCAGCAAGATGTATCCATGACCTTGTGGGACTCGTGTGTACCTTCTTCCTGCTCGAGTTTTGTAAATGTTTAGAGGCTCAGGAGATTCATTGCTGTAGTTTTGTAACAGAAGGTTGTTTTACTTACCTTGTTTGGCAGATGACTTTCAGCTCCTACGCAATTTGTTTCATGATGTGACATTTTGGCACCGCACTTAGGTAACTGAACCACCTGAACAATAACTTCACAACCTTGCCCTTGTACTTACACCATGCGGTATGACCCAGACGAAACGGGCAGAGCTGCTGTTTCAGAAGCACGGTGTTCATGCTTCTGTCCTCTCTGCACTTACTGATGCAGCCCAATAATACCTTGATAAGAACAGAACCTGTTCCGTTAAACCAAACAGGCTATTTAAAACCGACTCTGTTCGTCCAGCAGATGGAGGCATTAAAGCTTCTTGGGGGAGACGGCTCGCAGGCACATTGTTTTCGGAGGCAAGGCCAGTGTTGTCTCTGAGCGTTTGACTGGAGAGTCGTCTCTACTTTTAGAAAGTTACCCGTCAGGGAAAACACAGCGTCCCCTCACCAAAGCCGCAGGCGAGTCACAGAGAGACGGAGCAGAAGAAACAGATGATGTTGTAGCCTTCCAGTCTGAGTAAACAGTGATTCAGATGGGTGAGGAGTGGGAGGCTGTGGTCTGCTGGAGACTGGCAGCTCCAGGCCTCTCCCAGACCCTCCACAACAGGATATGGTCCTCGGGGCCCACACTAAGAACAGATGCGTGGTATTATTATTCTCTCCAGGTTTTACCATGTGGTTGGAGTGGTGGACGTTGAGCACGGTTTGTCACATGTGAAAGGTTTGGCATGCAGTGCTGGAAAACACATGGCCTGTGGTGTTTTTGTCCAAAGCGACGGTGAATTAGGTGATTTTTCCCTTCTCCGCCATGCCTTATGTAACGGTTCAGAGTCAGATCAGGATGAGTGGGTAGTGTGGCAATGAAGACGTTTGTAATTAGGCTTCTGTGACGCAGCAGATGGCACAGAGCAGCTATTTAAACAGTTCACCACGTAACCAAAGCAACTTTCCAAAGCAGTAATTTCACATTTGAATTCAGAGAGATATTTTCTCCCTCACTTACGGAATAACCGAATAACCTACTGCCATTGGAAAAACTAAACCTTTCAGCTTCCTGCATGTTGATAAAGGAAGGAGCAGCCATTTGCTGTATTGATCAAACGAGACCACATCTGCAAAACAAGACGTTTTGGAAACTTGGTGATTTGGAGCACGCCACTGTTGATTACATAATGGTATAGAGAAAAGGCAGCCATGAGCTCAGACATGCAATTTCTTTCTCACATCATTCTTGGGAGAGTTGTAGGAGCATTTCCAAACAACTTGAAATACGTCATTTTAAAAATTATTATTCTCAAAAAGAAAACCATTTTAAATGGCTGCACATCTTTCCAGGGGTGAATTTCCTGGTACATTCATCCCAAAGTTAGACTAAGCAGTGTACATGCAACAACAACAAAGACATGCATTTTGGGCTCCAAAGTTAATTGTACAATTCAGAGCCAGCGTGGCTTGTTCCGATAGGTTGCCAGGTGAAAAACTCTGCAATGAAAACAATGCCAGGCTCTGGAAAACTTAACAACAAGACATTAAAACTGTGTTTTTATCTTTTTTTTTTTTTTTTTTTTACATTTTTTTTAGTAAAAATGTCAAACATTTTACATGTTTTTAATATGTAACACATTTAAATGAAAATAAATAAATAAATATTGCAACGAGGCTTCACAGTCCAGAACTTGCCATAATCTAAATCCATTTTTAGGATAAATTAAAGCCATATTCACCAAAAAAAAAAGAAAAAGAAAGGGCTTAAATTCCAGTGGCTCATTCTTATGTCCTAAGGTTTAACTTCTTGGCTGACGTGTTTCAAAGTTTTCATAAAAATCTGTCTTCTCGTGATGCAACAGATTTTGAGAAGTGCGGCAAGATATCCACAGAGCATGATGCTGCCACCACTCCAGGGACGGTGCACTGCCTGACATGGCAGTGCAAGAACAAAACGCTGCGCTGATCGGTCATTGCTTTGTGAGATACAACAGCAAATATCGTGCAGCCAAAAAGCATAAAGTGCAAAAGGTGACCTCCGTGGCTGTAAGTCGCGCTGCAGTTCCTGCCAGTTCTACATGCCATTATTTCCTGCCATTTTGAATCTGAATGAATGCCTCTTTCAGAACGCTGAGGCTGCAACAACAGCACTGCAGTGTGGTCAGTTTAATATCTAACGCCATATTGGGGCTACGCAGCGTGCTGTTGTGTCTGCGCTGCGGTCAAAATCTCCCCAGACTGTGTCCGCTCAGAATAAACGCAGACGGAGGGGGTGAACCGCAGCAGATGTTTTCACTCCAGCCTCGCACAGGTGAAGTGTTGAGACCTGCTCAGCTCCACTGCCAAGGAGGTCCACAGAGACTCATACTTTCAAAACAAGTCCCTGCAGAAATGTTTATTTGTCACGAAACATTTTTATGGGCGGAAAAAAAAGAAAAAAAAGAGGCTCCTGTAAGACTGCTGTAAAAGGGATAAATATAGGAAAAACTGGTATGCAAATGAGAACCTGTGGCTGAGAGGGTGGTTTGACCAAATAAATGAGCTCTGTCCCTGTTGTTTTCTCTGGTAGGAATTATGTTAAAGGGTACACTGAGATACTGTCAGCAGGACAGGGATATTGTTTTGAGACAGACGGCCACAGAGTTGCAGTCACCTCTGCTGCCAGGATGGTTAGCGGTTGCAGGGCTGTGTCCCGTCTAACCTGTGTGAGGTGGCGATGTGATAATCCAAACCGTAACTGTATGGAGTTAGAGGTCTGAGGCCAGGATTTATAGGGTTGTTTAGATGCTCTATTTGAGTCAGCCGCATCGCAGACGGTTGCTTCCTCCGCTTTTTGGACAGACCGAGGGGAAGTGCGTTGCAGATGGACGCAACATCAGACAGACACACACACACACACACACACACACACAGAGACGGGAGGAAAGGCAGCAAACAAGATCCAGTCAGGGCCAGTACTCATCACCCGCAGTGTGGTGGTTTGGTGTGGTCCAGAAAAAATGCAGGGATTGTCATTGTCCACTCATGCAACAAAAAAAGAAAAATGTTTCCTTATTAAGATTTGAATGTGAGCCCAATGAGTTTCATTCTTTCTGTAAACAAGCCACTTCATAGTTTAAAAAAAAAGAAACATCTCCAGGTGACAATTTGTGCCACCAGAAAGGTAAAACAAAGTACAAGTGAATCATCAGGTCTCCTTTTCCCCTGCAGGAGTCACTGTTATATAACTACTAATCTGAAGTGCCCAAGTCTAGACTGTCAAGCTTCAAGTAACACCCATTTTAAAATGACTTAGCTGCTGCTTGAGGAAAATTAACCCCCGGCCCCATAAATGTTTAGAGCTGGTGTTAATTCTGGAGTTGGCGCTTTACAAGTAGCTGTTAAGCTTTGACTTATATGAGGATGTGGGTGCAATTGAAATCTAAAACAGAACAACAAAGAGAACAACAAGATATTAGCCTGAAGCACAAATTAAAGCGTGCAGCTTTAAATGTTTCTTTTTTGTGTTGGTATTTTTGACTCCAAGAGTTGATTTTACAAGCTGCAAGAAAGCTTTGTTTTGTTTTGTTTTTTTACAAGAAGAAGTACTTTTTTATTCCAGAGCTTTTTTTTTTAAAATAGACAAGTTCTTTCCAACAATGTACAATAAATCTGATGCTTGTGCACAATAAAAAAAAGAACAATGTGAACTGTAACCGTAAAAACTAAAGCCTCAGAGTTTGAAAAAACCTAACGTTTGAGTTCCTGCCAAAACTTTGGGACACCAGAGGGAAAAAAAAAAAAAAAACAGAGCCAGGATAAATTTAAGAAAACATTCGTATGAAGTAAATACGTACATCAAGACACACCAGATAGAAATATACAATAATTGGAATTCTAAGATTTTAAGAAAAGGCCCTGAGCTGCCAAATACAAATTTTGAAATGTTTACTTATCCCCATGCTGTTCCCATCATTTTTATGTGTGGTATTATCCAGAAGTTATAAATGGGTAAAAATAGTTGGAGGGCTGCTGATGCCTTTATGCCTCCATTTGAAGAATTGGAGCTACTGGTTGAAATACAAAAGTCCAATGTGGTTTTTACTGTCACTGAGTTACAGTCTGTCTCAAGTCCAGTTGCCAGAGAAACCATTTCCACTGCGCTGTGGTGTGTGAATTATGCAGGGCGCGCGTGTGTGTGCTTGTTTGTCCGCACATGCACGCAAAAATCTGAAGACTCAAAAGACATGTCGGACGGAAAGCTCTAAAAATATCAGCTTGCCTTGAGCAGCATGGCGCAAGGATAAGTAGAACCTTCACTGCACTGAGAAAATGACCTCAAATATAGGCCAGCGGACGCTTTCCAACAAACAGTATGCAGACTTCTGACCCACTTCCATACATGCCTGGCTGCATTACATAATGTGTTTCCATGGAGGCACCAGGGAAGGAAAAAGTGAAATTAATTTGACTCTGAGGGTCACGCCCGCTGTCCACATAGTTCTAGATTTCTGTGGAAGTTCAACTTAGATTTGCACTTAGATTACTACAACAGCCAATACTGGCTAACACAATGCAATAGCCTTAAAGTTTTGACTAAAATCTTCAAATGGCATTTTTGTAGCAGAAACCAAAAGAAAAATCCATACACTGGCTATTAAAGTCATTTCAACCTCATCAAAATTATTGAAACACTTGCAGAACTAAAAGGAGTCATGTTCTTGATCGTTCCCTCAGAGACTACACAGCAAAACAATTCTTCATGGATATCTCTGGCAATTTTGGTAAAGTGCACCATCCCTTTCGAAATAAATAAACACTTCCACCAATCCTATTCTGTGCCATTTCAAGTCCAAGTAAATGAGTTTGCGAAGAAAAAAAAAAAAAAAAGTCTAAAGCCTCAAAACTGGATAATATCTGTGATAGGATTGTTATGCTTTTTGGCAAATGAAGCCTTATGATGGGCATCAGTTCAAAACCAAATAACTGGTTCTTTACCCAGCAGAGAATTTAACTAGTCAATATCAGCAGGACACACATTTTACTCATTTCTGCACAATTACATCACTTGTAATCTGCTTTAAGTGCAGTTAGGGAAATATGCCCCACCCACCTTCACCCCCCCACGTCTGAATTTTGAGTGTACTCCACTTCTAGTCACGAGGCTGACTCATGACGTCACTTATCACCCGCGCCAGCTGCGGCGCAGATAGATGCATCATGTTCTTATTATGACCCCGTTGACGTCGGACTTGGCAACTTTTAGGGGCCTCGGATGAGAGATTTTGTAACTTCAGGTCTTTGAGAACAAACCGTTTCAGGTAGAAGAAGAAGAAGAAGAAACAAAGTTTTGGCAGAAGAATCATTTATTGATACATGCAGCATAGTGGAACCATGTCTTCAACATTTCCATCATCTCTCTTAGGAGTGTAGGTGGTAACAAAGCAATAAATACGAAAAGATGAAAAGTCATGCCAACGTTGTATGATGTAAAACTTCGTGTATAAAAAAAAAAAAAAGAAAAAAAAAAAGTTCTTGACAGTTAAAAACTGCCAGGCAAAAAGTAAAAATAATTAAGGCAAGACGGTCCTCTGGTTGCACTCCGATTACATAATTTTCTTAGCCGATCAGTTGACCTGAAACAGAACAACAAATCAGCAACTCATGTGGATTATGCGACTTCACTTCAAGACAGTCAAATGATTTTAGTACCTTTGTTTAGAGAGATTTCTGGATTTTGTTCAGGATGTCACCATAGACGAAGTTGAACAGCTGCTCCTTAGTCAAGGTTCCATCTAGCTGCACTGTAAAAAAACCACAAAAAAAAAAAAACAGACGGTATTATATACTTGCACATCCACAAGCTGTCCAATCTTTTCAATAAAACCCATACTTACAGACATCAACACCTGATTCTTCCATCATTTGTGTGTGTTTCTCATACATGGGCCAGACGTGGCCGTCGAACAGGCCAGGTGGGTCAGGCACCTTGTAGTTCCTCGAGCTGCACAGATAATAAAAAAAAAAAAAAAAAAAAATTCAAAACAAGCTCAAAATGATAAAGATTTCAAAACCAAAAGTTTAGCACTACAGCAGAGCACTTACCACCTCCTCTTTTTGCATTCTTCGTAGGGGATGGAAATAAAGTAACGCTGGTTAAACACGTCAATCAAAGGCCTGCAGACACAGAAGCCGATTAGTATTTCTAAGCAAAGGTCAAGCTAATTATTTCAGGCGCATATGGTTGAGGACTTACTGATAGGTGTAAAGCAGAAAGCCCTCCACAATAAGGATGTGAGTCTCCTCGTCCTTGCTGCGATCAGACTTCGGCATAATCTCAGTGTCCAGGGTGTTATTAACGCCATGAGACTTTTCAAACTTCACTGGATTGTCCAGCCATGCGTAGATGGTGCTCATCATGGCGTCCATGTCCAGGGCAGTGATGACTAAACAGAGAGGCAGGTGGGAAGGAAAAGAGAAGTGTATGGAAAAATAGTAGAGTGAGTAAAGACAATATTTGAGTTTTTATTTTGTTTGGGTTCTGTTTTTTTTTTTTTTTAAATTGCATGCAGGTTACAAATGAGACAGCGTTACAGTATTTAAGCAAAAAACACACAGAAGCGCCCACAAAAAGAACACCCTTTCATAAAAACCCAGGCTTACCATCGTACTGCTTAAAGCCATCTTCACCAACTTCAATCTGATCTTGGGGCTGAAACATACATTGATAAGATGTACCCAGGTACATTCTGCTAGGCCTGCACTATGCTACATGGAAGTTGAATAGTTTATACTGCATTTACGAATGCAAGTGGGCAAGGAGAGACAAACCATTGACTTGCGTTACTCAGACTGATCCCTGAGGTTGACTAGAAGCTACACAGTCCAAGAGGCGTTTGTGGGAACGGGGCTCACCTTGAAGAAGTCATCCTGGTGTACCACACAGCAGTTGGGAAGGGCTTGGATCAGCCGCTTGGTGAGGGTGGTCTTCCCCCCGTTGGTGACGCTGCGTGCGACAAAGAGGTGAAAATAAGACATTTACGCAAAACATGGCAAAGATGCATTTTATTGAAGAGGTTTCTGAAAGAGAATCATTTGCAGTGCGTCGTAAAATGAAGTGTCGCAGGGAATGGATCCGCCATCCGTTACTTTGTTATAGCAGTTAGCTTCTGCTTACAAATGAAACGCGAGCAAGTAATAATAATAATAATAATAATGATAATAATAATAATGCTTAACTATTGAGTTAGCAATATATTCCATAAAAAATTACATCCAACATTAAAACGTAAGTCAAGTATCTCAATGACTACGCAGCACCACGTGCGCCGTCCTTTTAAGGCCTCGCTAGCCTAGCCTAGCCTAGCCTAGCATCTTAACTCACCCGCCAATGCCGATGATGTACTTCATGATGCGGGATGGTAAAAGCTTGAGTCAGTCGTTCAGAGTCAATAAGAACCAGGTCAGAGGCACAATGATTCGACGGGAAGAAAGCTTAAAAGAGAAAGGCTGCAGCAGGAAACGTCAACTACTCGATTCCTCCATGGTACTTGAGTTTAGAGAGTAGGGTAAGAGCTGAGACTAGCTGTCACTCGGACCGCGGTCTTCCACCGAGAGAGAACCTCGTTGTTCCGTTGCTTCCACACATACTGAAAAAGGTCTCGCGATTGGATATTTAAACACTTTGAGGTTTGCCGGGCAACCAATCACGAGCGAGGGTCCTCGTAGGTCATACTGGCTCCGCCCACCCAAAAAAACAAAAAACAAACCACAGCTCGGTTGAGGGAGGAAAAAGAAAAAGGAATAACACAAATATAGATGAATACTTTAAAAAATAAAAGGAAAAACAATAAGCTCGTGTTTTTCGACATCTTAATTCTTTCATTTATGTTTAGTGGGCGCAGAAGAGTCTTGGGGAGCTGGGGAATAAGTTAAGTGCTTTTGAAAGAGAGGAATCCAGCCAGTCTCACTAAATGCTTCTGCAATGTCTTTCCTATAAGGCAAAACATTTATGAATTTAGGAAAGAAGGCCAACCAACAGATAAGCAAAGTTGACAGATTCTTGTCAGTAACTGGGACATTGTTGCACTTCCTTGAAGAGGTAGAAGACAGCAGACACCTTCAAAATGGTAAAATCTAATATGTGTAACTACTAAAAATAAATTTAATAGAAGTGATTGAGTGTTCACAGAATATATCAACATATACATTCATTGGAAGAAATACATTATTATTTTTATTAATTTTATTTTCTAGTGTTCTTACATCAAGTCATATTAGATGTGATTCAGTTCAGTTAAAAAATACTTTATTAATCCCAAATAGATTCAGTTCAACCTAAAGAGGACAAGACAGGTCATCTATAGTTTGTACATCGTCTTAATTTAATAAAGCGCCATTTTCCGTTTTAGCTTTGTCTTCTAATGACTGTGTGTTCAGTGAGTTTATACCATTGAGGACAGATTGAAATACATTTTTTAATCTGGGAAAGACCAGTTCCTTTTTTATTGCATCGTGGCTCAACCAAGAATTGACATAACATGTGAAATATTTTATTAATTATTTTCTTATCACTTCCTTTTAATGAGCATGACTTGTAAGAAGGGGAGTAGAAGAGGAGATATTTTCCTCCATCACGTATCAGGTTAAATGACGCCTCCTAGAATACTGTATTTTATTTGTATTTGTATTTTTATTTCAATGGTTGCACTTGACAACTTGCAATCAAAATGAAGACAATGTTCACCAAGAACCAAGACTTAAAATTCATTTGATTACCCCAAAATGAGTTCATCAAGAGGACTTTAGATGTTAGAGGGTGCTGATCATGCTCCTGAATGGTTGGATCCGATTCTGACTGACAAATCTCAAACTAAACCCGGTGCATCACATGAGCTGACCAAAGATAAGTGAATCAGTCTGCAGTAAACGTTTCCATCATCAGTAAGTCATAAGAAGCCTTTTCATCTAAATCACGTCTCCTTTCCAAACCACAATGACAGGATGAACATCGTCACCTTTGCCAATGTGACTGAGTGACTCTTGGCAGTGAGAGGTTAACAAGTGGAGTTAATTCAGATTTTCACGCACATGTTAAAGATGATACAAGTGTACAAGGTTGTGTTTTTGTCTTTCAAAGAATTTGCATAGAGCCCCTGCCACTCCCAGACACAACTCCTTGCAGCAAGTAATTTACCATAGTGTACCCTGACCTTGATTTAACAGTTTATCCAACTATCGTCCTGGAAGACTCTCATGCTTCAAGTTAGTTTTGTCCTTTAAGCATTACCAATGCTTTTTCATGCAAGTTCACTGTGTATACTGCATATTCCAAATTTATCTGGAATTAATCTGGGATAAATTTATCTGGGATAAATTCCAGGATTGAAAACTGCTATGCTTGAAAACTGCTATGCTTTTTTATCACATCATTTAATTTGTAAATACAATAAATTAAAAAGTCAGTGCATGATCCATTTTACTTCTATATCTATATCCAACCAGATTTTGCCAGCAGTGCCTCACAAAAGCATTCAGGCTTCAAGCTTTTCCCTAATTTGTCTCATTGCAGCCACAAGCTTCCATGTTTTCATTCAATAGATCAACACAAAGTAGTAAACAGTTGTGAAGTGGGAAGAAAACTATTCAAATAGTTGCAGTATTTTCACAAATGAAAGGGTAGAAAATGTGGCACTTGTACTTAGCCTCATTTACACTGACACACCTAAACAAAACCCAGCGCAAACAGAAGCTGCTTAATCAGGGGAACAGATTCCACATGTATCAATCAAGTGTAAAGGTATAGCTGTGTGCTGTTCAATCGATCATCTGCTGGCAGACGTGCAAACCTACCAAGACTTGGCAAGTAGAGCCAACAAGAAGTCCTTTGAGCAGGTGGCAGCATCATGCTGTGGACTGATCAGACTCAACAAGAAGACAGATAAAACTAAATGCTGAAAAATCCTGGAAGAAGACCTTTTAGAAACTTCAAAAGATGGAAACTACGTTTTAGAAACTGGCCTGGGAACATAAAGAGCGTTTCTTTAGTGCGTCACGGCTCTCGCTGTGGTAATCTAATCGGTGAGGACATGATCTCTAAATGTGACGCAGTTTTAAGTGAGTTTTTCACCATCATTGATTTTTTTTGTCAGTGTTGTTGTATGCAGCAATGATAGTAGCTGAGCCCTCCAAACCATCTTTAAGTAAGACGGAGGTTGGAACCACAAATGTTTTCATTCCTAGAAAACCTTGAGCTTATTAAACAAAATACCAATCATTTTAGTGAGGAAATCGTACTCTGGATGAAACGGGCAAAGGTTTGGAAATAATGTGTAATGAACCACAGCACCTCTTCGTGAGCATCACGTACAAGATGCCAGACACAAAACAAACAAGCGTCTCTGAACACATTCCTGTTACTGACGTTTGCTTCACCAGCATGCAACTTACTGCTCTCTCTTTCGTAAGGAAACTTCCAGTCCCATGACACAGTTTCCTGAGGTTACACCAAAATGCTGCCTATATGCTGGGGTTTACACCCTCAGCAGCCCTCAACTATGAAGATGAAGGGGCCAAATGTGGGATTCAGCTCAGCCTGTAGGATTTCTTTTTACAGTTTTGCACCCTTTCATTCTGACAATATGCAGCAGACTGAGTCTGGAGTTTAGAGGTACATTGGTTTAATAATCCAAAAAGGTTTAAAAATGTATTTCATCTCTGACTACAAAGTTGAACACCAACTTCTCTGCAATAATTTGCATAAATCAAGTTTTTCTTTTTAGACCGGCAAAAAAGATAATATGTACAGTATCTAAAATATGTGTTGTGTTGTGTTGGTATGTAGTAGCCTTTTGAATGTAAAGTTTCTGAGATACAGTTGAATTTGATCAAACAAAGCAATTGTTGAATCTGAAAGAAAAAGGAGAAACATGAGCGTGCATGTTTGAGAGCATTCTCATACTGCATTCGGGGGCTTGTTCATCTGGTTTTGTCACACAATTCCTGTTCACGTGCGCATGATACATATTTGCCTCTCTGCATTCAGTGTGGCAAGTCTCTGCATCACTGTGACGGACTGGTGACCAGTCCAGGACAGACGCCGTCCCCCAAGAAGGTAGGCAGCATCCTCCATCTCCAATACGCCCAACGCTGTCTGGAGTATTAAATGGAGCTTTGCAGAAACATTCATGCTTACTCAAAATGGCAGCCACGAACTAAACTGCACGTTTAGTTTGTGCAGACACATTTTCCAGTCAGTAAAATGCAGCGCAAAAATTCCCAGCGGCATGTCAAATTGTTTTGAAGCACGTGAAGCACCATGCTGCAGGCTCTAATATGTCTCAGCAAAATGAATAACACTGTGCTTGTGTTTGATAAAAATATTGCACGGGATGAACATCAACAACCGTGTAAGACAAAAAATTTTTTAAATTTGAACCCATTAAGTCGTTACAGGCTATTTTGCCTTTGATCTGTTTCGGGGACTTTTATTAATTGATTTGTAAGCGTGAAATCATACACACTGTATATGTTTCCCATTTCTGTCTAAAGAAATTGGTCAATGCTTTGCATTGATTACACACAACAATAAGGAGTCTAAGTTCATCTGATTTCCAGTGACGGTTTCAAACATGGAGGAATGGGGGGATTTTCAACTGCGTCAGTGCAAGTTCATGGAATACAATTAAAGTGTGCGTTATGGACAAATGTCCATATAAATGAGATGACACACTTATGCAGTTTCACGATCCTTCACTGTCTTTTCCTTGAACTCCAGGCGCTGTGAAGCCACAAGACATTTCTCCAAAGATGTTTCCTCAGTCCTCTCTCAATGCTTTAGGGCTTCCTGTGAAACTTTAAGAAATCTTTTTTATTCTGTGCCAACAGAGGTACGTGTTTTCCAGCCGCTGTTATATAAGAGACAACTGCTTATGTTTGAGAGTGGTACAGCTCTGTGAGTAATCAGCTTTGATTTGTTTTGAAGGGACACTTTTTTTTTTTTTACTTGAATATCAAATTAGTGTCTTGCTGGACTCGCCCTGATATAAATGCCTCATAAACTTTGGTATGTTACGTACAATTACTTCGTCATACCCCAAATTTAGCAAAATTGAAGCTCGAAACAAAAAGTTAAGTTGTTGTTTAGGTCAATTTAATTCAGTTCAGTTTATTTCAGTGGTGCTAATTCACAACAAACATAAATGCTACCACTTTTACAAGAAAATCAGATCCACAACATAGAACTATCCAATCTAATTACATGCAGTTGATTGATTAAAATCTATTTATTCCAGCTGGACAAAACTTGGCAGTCAAATTGACTAATTATGCCTGCTGGTAAAAAGTTTTCTATGTAGGGAAATCCAGCCAACTGTAGTCAATTAATGTAGACTAATTAAACATGAATGTAACCTTTTACTTATGAAGACTGTAGAGTTTTAAAATGAGTGAGCCATCTTGAAGATTTTTACTTGCTTTAGACTTTTTCAGCTTCTGTTTTTGTATAATTCTTCTCCAACATCTGACCGCCATCTGCTGGCTGCTGTGTGAGGTTTTCCTTTTTATGATCAGCCTCAATGTCAGTCTAATGGAGAGCACATTGTTAAATAAAAGTTTGGATGTGTTCTAAATAGAAATTGAAGAAAAAAAAATGCTGTTATTTTACACATAAGTAGGAAGGAAATGTAATATTTACAACATCATGAGAGCAACACTAAAACAGCAATGGAACCCAAAATATAAGCAGCAATCAGTCAAAATCTTGTAGCTCAACCAAAGGGAGAACGAGAGAGTTTTGGAAGGATATTTGCATCAAAATAGGGATCATAGCAATTAAATGGACGGACCTTGGAAAACAACTGGATTGAATATTGAATCACAAGGCATTAAGCAAAAACTTTTGCACAATGACAATAAACCTATGCAATCAAATATGTTGGAAAATACAAACACAATTTTACAGATCAGTCAAGTGGGGAATATCAACAATTTGGCAACACAGTCAGCAAAAACGTCAATTGACAGAATTCAAAGGAGAACCGGTGATTTCAGAAATGCTGAAATCCCCTGCAGTACACATAAAGGGACGATAACAAAACCTATCCAATGGCAATAAATGCAAACAAACACACAAACTCACTGTATTCTGTTCATAAGGCCAGTTAGTAATAAAAACTAAATTTGCCAAGCCTTTAAGTAATTTGCAATTTGTTTGTATTCCCATCTGCACTCCTGGCCACAAGGTGGGGCTACTGCGCCGTTCAGCTGCTTGCCGACCAATGTGGAATAAACACAGGAGGAGGAAGAAGAGCAGAAGCAGGCGAGGACAACAACTTTTGGAGAAGATGGAAGACACTCAACCTCGACAAGTAATGAAATATACTTGCAGTTAATATAGTTTTGCACCTCAAGAGCAGCATGCGTCTCTGCCGAGTTAGCCTCAGTCAGTAGCTAGACAAATATTACTCCAATCAAATGCATTTGTACCAAGTGGTGGTTCCTTATTGTACTGCTAGCTCCTCGACGTGTAACCTAGCTACTGTAAATGTGTTTGTATCATTACATCATCACAATTAATCAAATAACATCCTGTTTTTGCCGTACAGGCATTTCGCGTTTTGTTCAAAGCCCTCTGTGGTCAACAGGTTTTGCCAATTGCAAACGTAGACGCGACATTTTGAAATAAATGATGCGTTTCTTTTTCCTAAGCTTCACGTCACCATCCAGAGAGGAATGACCTTCCCTATCCTGGAGAAATGCATGACCTGCTGCTTCCCAGGCCTGTATCACTGTCCCTTTTGCACGCCGGCCTTCTTCAAGCCTGCGAAGCGCTCCAAAGTCATGCTCCATTTAGAGTATCACCTGAAAAGAGCCTGTCATGTTGGAGGTGACCTGCTTCTTTTTTTGTTTTTGGCTTTTTTCATTTTCAAGGGAGCGAATGAACAGATGTCACAGTACTTTATCCACGCTCTCTTTTGTCGGTCTGTTTTTCAGAGTACACGATCCATAAATGTGGACTGGACTGCGCCAAACGACCTCATTACCATTGTCTGTTCTGCATAGCCATGCTGGGAAGCAAGCACGATTTCAACAAACACATCGAGTTCTGCCAAGAGATGCAGAAGAACCAAGACAACCCACAGGATGGAGCTTCATTAGTTAACAGAGCCAAAATGCTGACTGATGGAGAGAAAGCCTCATTTTTCATGGTAAGAAAACTGATAGACATTTAACGTAGCCAGCAAACCCTCTGGGAACTTCTGATTAACTTAATCCAACTCCTAAGGTGTTGCATTCAATGTTTCTCAGTATCACTTCATAAAAGAAACTGAAAAATAAAAGAGCTATTTGAAGGAAGTTTTGTAGATAGCTCCTGACTTTTGGTGTGGATGTCTCTGCAGGAGGCCCATGATAGCGAGAGTGAAGACATGGCTCTGGATTCTCTGAGCAGAGCGGAGCAGGAAGGGCGCAGCAACTTGTTGGGCACGGCGATCGGCGACGATGCTGCGGAGAAAGAGGGAGCGTTTGGTCAGCTGGCCGTGACCAAACGGGACAAAATGTTGCAAGTGAACTTGGACAAACCTCAGGACTGTGACGAGTTCTACTTCATGAACCTGGTAAAAATGTTCAAAAAGTTGAGTCCAGGAAAGAAGACCGAGGTCAGGATGAAAATCGAGAGGGTTCTGTTTGAAGCAGAGTTCGTATAGAAGTTTGACATTTCTTGTTGATCTCGAGGAGAAGACATGAGTTAGCTTCATCACTGCACATGATTGGAGTCATTGGATTTGTTATACTGAATATTTTGCTTCTAACAGTGTTTTTTTTTTATTGGCCCAGGCTACTTCCTCTTAAACATTTTGCTGTCAAAACCAGTACACTGGAGTACTTGCTGAGGCTCATTTTGGTAGCAAAACCTGCAAAATCTCAGCAGTCGAGGCAAAAATCGTAACTACTTCCATGTGCAAACACTTTACGGCATTTCGTACATATGCTGCCAAAGCGAGATTTGCATTTCAAAGCCTTTTCAAATTTCATGTCAGTTTAGGCTTATAAAAACATCAAGATTGTAATGCTTCGAATGGGATTGACTTCAAAATACACAAGGGCTTCGAAACCTGGCAGCATCAAGTGTGGAGGGAGATTTTCTTACACTAAGCACCTCTTTGCACTGCAAAGAGGTTACAGATCATGGCTAAATTTTTCCTAGCGTAAAATGTCACACTTGTGCGAGGTGAAAACTCGTAACAGGAGATATAAGGCCTGTACTGTTCACTGGAGAGATGGTCCTTAATCGAATATTTGTGCACTAGAGACTGAAGATCGACGCTCAGATACTCAGTTGCAGGACAAATCTATTACTGCTGTTCCTTTAAGGGCTGCACCAGTTATCAAGCAGCTGTGTGTCCAACCTGAATGTCTTTCATTCAAAATAACTTCCTATCATGACTTAACTCAGACCATGTTCAATGTTTTAACCTTAGGTGTTTCTCTGTCACTGTTGCACATCAAAGATTGTATTGACTTAAAAATGGCTATACAATGGATTTATTCATAATTCTAAAAAATTTTTCAGACCATAAAGATAACCAAATGTGAATTTGTTTTTTACTTTTCATTTAATGTTTTTTTTTTTGTTAGATTTGTATGATTGGATTAGCTTTTTTTTTTTTGGAATTGCCTTACAAAATTAGAAAAATCTGCAGAACATCAAGTCTAACTCTTTATACACACATAGAGGGATGATTAACTTTCTGCACAGTGAAAACATGCATTAAACACATGCAGGACTGACTTAACTTCTGTTAAGATTAGTTCATTTCTAGGTTAGTTTTTGAGGCAATGAATGTAAAAGAAGATACAAGTGAAACCCCTGAAATAAATTGCTAAGTTTCACTTGGCTGCCTTGGTTTCAGAGTTGCTTTTTGGTTATGAGCCCCTGACACTGCTGAGATCCTAAGGAAGCAGCCTCCATCACTGCATGGTGTTTTACTCTGGATGTCCTTCGCAATTGGATTCAAATCGCCTGGCAATGACAGTCTGGTGACACATTTCAAAACGCATGCACAGCACACACTGAAGAGATTTTGTTTAACATTTATTAACAATCTTAGTTCCAGACCAACAAGACTGAACAATCTTTTTTGTTGTTGTTTTTGAATATTTTCCATATATTTCGTGTTTGTTGTACAAATGAAATTAAAGCAGTTACAAACTGAAAATTATATAAATGACTTAAAAACCATCAAGCTACCAGTTGAGCTACATAATGTTGGATATTCTCTTTTTCTGGGGCAAAAATACTTGCAGTGTTTCACAAGTCCTCAATTATTTTTGCACGTTTTGCATAAGTCGCAGATCGCCAAAATGGAGCCAAGCATTTGTTCTCTGCATACTGTTAAAAAACATGTTAAATTCTTTCAGGCTGTAAATCACCCAAATGAAAGACATATATATATATATATTATAACTAATCAAATAAGTGCTTTGTAATTCACCAAAGGCTGGAATGACAATTAACGTAGCCATGTAAACATAAAGTCACTAAT
The DNA here is from genome assembly GCA_903067105.1 of Poeciliopsis infans. Classification (NCBI taxonomy): domain Eukaryota; kingdom Metazoa; phylum Chordata; class Actinopteri; order Cyprinodontiformes; family Poeciliidae; genus Poeciliopsis; species Poeciliopsis infans. Next base: position 17,167 of record CAEGAA010022762.1, on the reverse strand, counting down.
GAGAAAGTGCTATAAGTGTTAATGTCCAAGCTATTTGGGAGACGTCGTCTCCGCAGAGCGTCAACATGATGAGATCCACGTTCCGTGGAAGAAACGGGACGAGGAAAGATCAGCGGTTTAGTCATCGCAGCCCAGCAGCTCCATGCGTAGAGTGATGCGCTCGTGCCATTCCCAGGGAACGACTCGGACGTACTGAGCGTAGAACGGCGGCTCGAACACGTTCTTCTTGTGAGTGTTGTTGTCGATGTTTCCCTGGAAAATCTGCAGGTAAGAGTTCAAACCAAACTTTTAAGCATAAAGCAAAAACAACTGCCTCAGGTTTTGAGGTAAACGTAAGAATTATGATCAACCTGAAACAGAAGTTTCATAAAAGAAAAGAAATCAGAAAAGTACACCTATAATATTTTTTTATCTAGATTTAACTATATTTAGAGTCATAGCAATAATTAAGAAGCTCAAAAGCAGCTGAAACAGTTTGCTTTTTTCCTATTTCTTCACATATATTTGCCAGAGGTGAGAGATTTACAGAACAAAATTGCGTTGCAGAAAAACATTTCAAGTATTTATGCCTGTCCGACCTGATCACTGCCGGTGTTGCCATCTTTAACCATACGCCAAGACTCTCCGTCATTGCTGTACGCAACTTTAAACTCTGAAACAAACTGCACCACCCCGAAGTCCTTCGCACCCTGAGTGATGATGCCTGTGAGCTGTTTAGTTTTACCGAGATCCACCTAAGGAGCGAGCAGAAAGAAACACAGTAAGATTTTTCAGATTAAACTGGATCCAAAGACACCGATCATCAATCAAACATCGATCGCTGGATTTTTTTATTAACCTGGATCCACTCGGAGCGATTGTTTTGAGCGGGAGACCAGGCGTTCGTCTTCCCCGCCTTGTCCAGCCGGGCGAACTGAGGGTGCCAGGTGAAGGTATCGATCCCCCACGTGCGGTAAGTGCTAGAGGCTGAAAGCTGATCATCTGAGATGAGTCGAGATTTCATTCCCAGGGGCTCGGAGCAACCTGCCGTGTTTGAATAAACTGTGAATCCGAAGCAAAATGGGAAAAAAAAAAAAAACGAGATGGGGAAGGGGGAGTTGGGAAAACAAAGTGAAAGAGCAGAAAAGAGAGGGAAAAGAAAGTGAATACACCCAGGAGAAAAGAAGAATAAACTTTCTCCAGCTTTTAAAGGACCCGCCGCAGATGATTTCAACCAATTTGACACCACGCCGTTATCAAAACAAAGCAGGAATCAAAAGAGGTAAAGAGAGAGTAGCAAAACGCAGGTAATGAAGAGAACAAAATTCCTAAAACCTGTTCACATCAACTGTTTTCCCAAAAAGATTTTCAGTCATCGCAGTTTTACACCATCTTCATAGGTCCACAGTTTACAAAGCAGATCAGATCATTGATAACAGCTTGAAATACGTATCCGTTTCCTGATTGTTTACCATTTAGCTCACAGCCCACCAGCTCCATACGCAGCGTGCAGGCCTTGCGACAGACGACGGGGATGATGCGTATGTACTGCGCCACGATAGGTGGGTCAAAAATGTTGGTCTTAGTGCTGTCGTTGTCAACGTTCCCCACAAAAACCTGCAGCCCACAAACACAAGAAAGAATTGCATTCACTGAAGGAAATAAGACACGAAAGGTAGTTTTGTTCAACGAAGTCACCCCCTGACCTTGTCTCTTCGTATGCCGTCTCCTTTGTAGGTGACGTAGCTGATTCCGTCCAGGCTGCTGGCCACTTTGAAGGCCTTGATGTATTCTGCCGCGCCCATGCGGCTGGCTCCCTGGGTGATGATGCCCGTCAGACGCATCTTCTTCTGCATGTTGATCTGAAGATAAACGGTGATTACACTGAAGGCTCATCGTCCCATGCCTAAAAGCCGTCACCTTCACTTCTCTCACCTCAATCCAGGGGTTCCTGTCATGGCTGGCTGACGTCCAGGCATTGACGATGCCTTGGTTGTTGAGTCGGGCCAACTCGGGGCCCCAGCGTTGCAAACCCAGAACACCATAGTGCACAGAGGACGCAGAGATCTGGGACTCAACGATGGCTCCTCCTTCCATACCCAGCAGGGTAATACAACCTAGGATGAAAACATCAACTTAGCTTCACAAATTATATTTCTCTTCCTCAGAGCTAATGTTTGATTAATGATTTTTTTTTTTTTTTTTTTTACGCAGAAATTGTAACTGGTGAGCATACGTAGCTGGCACTGCTTCCCGACATACGGTGATGGGCAATGGCAGGTGTAGTCACCGTCGAGATCCCGGCAGGTTCCTCCATTTCTACAGGGATCTTTGGCACAGTCGTTCACATCTGGGAAAAACAAAAAACAAAAAAGAACACAGCAAGGAAATAGTCAACACAGAAAAACTATAATTGTCAGAGATCTAATGCAGTGAGTGGATAGGACAAGTGGACACATCACATTCATTCCCTCCCATGATTATAACTGGAATAAGTGATGCTGGGAGTCATTTGCAAATCAAACGTGAAAGTAAATTGGTAAATGAGATGTTTAGGGTTTTTGTACCATCACACAGGAGTTCAGCCCCAGTAGAAACATGTTTGCAGTTACATCCTGTGCCCAAATTTCGACATAGTGCACCCTAATCTCCACAAGATGGCACTCTGACACGGCAAATAAGGCAACCAGAGGATCGATGACGCCACGAAACTGTCTGGAGGCTGTTGTTTACATCTTCTTCTGAGCCGGTGGTGGGTAAACAAACAGGTGTTCTGGTCACATGTTTCAGGAAAGCAGCTCACAGGTCAGAACAACCCAAACAACCCTTGCTACAGACAGACGGGTCAGTGGCACATGAGTGATTTCAGCCAATACAGAAAGATTACGCTGACCTGGAAGCCTGAATGTCTGGACTGAGAACCCATTCCAACTAGACCAGGTCGTTGTACCTCTCGTTGTTCACAATGGATCTGCTCCAAACTAAAACAGTCTACTGAGTCTGTTAAATGATGCATGCAGGCGTGTTTTATAAAAGTAAAATTTCCGTCTGTTTATGCTTCATGTCTTGAGCTCTACTTCTATTGGTTGTTTATGCCTTGGATGTGGGACTATGTCCAAGGTTGGCAAGTAATTCTCACAAAAAGATACGTGAGTAAAACTGGTTGTTGGACTGTTGGCTGAACTTGAGTCTTCCAAAAGCACATAACGCTAACTATTATTTTGTTTTGACTATTTCCTAGTAACAGCAGTCATGGCAGCGGAACAATAAACAATGCGTAAAGTACAAAGAGCTGGAACTGTTTATATTCTTACTGTACAAATGCATCCTAAGGCAAAAAAATCAAACAAAATAAACAAACAAACAAAAACCCCCCCCGCTGTGGTAAGAAATTGAAAAGGTTTATTCAACTATTATTAATTCAAGCTGTGATGCTGGAGAACTCCAGTCTGTTCTCTACAACATTGTCCAGCCTTTACTTTAAAGTTGATTGGTTATCAATAAACCCTACTTTCTGTAAGAGTCTTAATTTCTAGATGAATCAACACTGGAACTCACAAGATTGCACTAATGTGGCCAATTAAATAGTACAAAGACAAATATGATCTTTAAACTGAAATTAATTCGCTAAAAAAGTGAAAAGTACATGGCAGTAACACTTTCTGCACGTTGAAATTCGACATTTCCTTTTATCACCATGGAGCAGTTGTGTTGGATGTTAACCAGGATGTAAAACTGCAAAGTCCTGGTCTACGTGTTTCGTGTCTCTGTGTGGTATTCTGGGAGAGCCCTGCAGAGGATAGTGAGGGGAGCGGAGGTCATCAGAGTGCCCGGGCCCTCTGTCTAGATCTATTTCAAGGAAACTTTCAAACTTTCAGAACCACTGCCAGGCAAATGTGGCAGTGGCAACACCATAAAATAACAACTGTTTATTCTATGCTCTTAGTTATGCAGTACGATAAACGTCCGATGACATATTTTATTCATGTTGCTGGCAAGGTCTACCAATATTAAAACCTAATATTAACTGAAACTGCCCCCATTCACACTGGTTTTACAGGATTTCAAACTAAAGCAGACAATGTGTTGATGTAAAGCCAGGTGACTGTTTTGGTCTTATTCCTAAGAGGATTGGTCACAACTTAGAAACAAATACGTGAGTCGCTGCGACATCACTGGCTCAGGACAGCTTACATGTATTACAAATGATCTGGGTGAGAAACAGACACCAAAATAGGTTAGCGTATGGCGCCTTGTAAAACTATTTATATCCCTTAAACCTATTCACGATTCATTACAACTACACACCCGGGCAAGTCAGACACATCTCGTGTCTGACATTTCTGCCTGTTGTTCTTTCCGAAATAGCTCCAGTAGAATTAGACTGAATGGGAGGCTATTCCAATAAACCGTACTATTGCAGCTCTGACTGTATATCCAGGGTTGTTATCCTGTTCAAAACTGAATCTCCCCCCACTCATTTGCAGCCTCTAACAAATTTACTTCTATTACTGTTCTGCGTTTTGGCTTCATCCTTCTTCCCTGAAAAACCAATAAACACACCATGCTGAAGTCCTTGCCATGTTATATGATGTGTTTCGATTGTTCGTTTACTTTAAAACTTTGAAATGAGTGCCTTTTTGAATGATAGCTAGGGGGAAAAGGTTACTTTTATTTTCTGTTAGGAGTTCAACAGTCTCACTCTGCCATAAAGTCCAGATTCATGGAAAACATGAGTAACAGTTGTGCTCTGCAGACTCTCCCAACTCAGCTGTGAACCCTTGCAGCTGCTTTCTTCATTATTATTCAACCTTTTTCTGGGTATAAAATAAAGTATAAGTAGTTCCACAGTTTTGAGTTTTTCCTTCATGTGTGTATTCAAAGTATCCCCTTTTTTTTTTTGCAAAAATAAAACATCTGTTTCCACTGTAAGTGCATGGCAAGTTGGTAATTGAAATTCTTCATGTGTTTGGGTCGAGCTTCAGCACAAATAGATGAAGTGTTGACCCTGAGAGGAGGACATCTGAATGCTAAGAGACTTTGAGTGGGCTTTCACTGATTAGCCAAACAAAAACACCACAGATTCCACTGAATGAGACCCTTTCATGCATCTCCTGAGCAGGCACATCTCTTTCACTGCTGACGCTGTGCAAGCACTCCGTGAAGATCTCAATGAGCGCCAATGTGCAGCCTTCGTTTCATACTGCACTATTTCCATTTTATTTTTTGCACCAAAAGTTAATATTCATTTCACTTGGATTGCAAGTTTTTCTTTTTTATCACAAATGCTGTTCAGTGTCTTCCTAAAAAAAAAAATAAAAGAGGTTCCATGCCTCTTATGTGAAAAAAACAACAACCTTCAATTACCTTAAATGAAAGCAAAAAACAACTCTGGAGTTGTAATGCCGATCCGAAGTAGCGAGCAAGGGAAAGGCAGCTGCAACTTACTAATCTGGCAGTGCGTTCCTTCAAAGCCGGGCTGGCACTTGCAGATGTATTCGTTGAAAACGTCCCCTCGTCTGGTCGGAGCGATGACCTCGCAGGAGCCATCGTTCCTACACGGGTTAGGACTGCACGGTCCTGGAGGAAGTACAAATCTCTAAAGTTTTTCGCCACACACATCTTCACGAGCAGAACTTGCCTTCTGTACTCTACCTGTCTCCGTCAGGTTACAGGTGTCCCCACCAAAGCCGTCTGCACAGATGCAGATGAAAGGATCCTCTCCTACTCCCGTCACGCACGTCGCTCCATTGTGGCAGGCGTTCACCTCGCAGTAGTCGCCTGAACACGAGAAGGAGAATGGACAATGTGAGGGGAAAACATTTAGCAAACGATGAGAAAGTAAAAAATTACAACATGTGCTGCTGGCTGCTCTACAGAGTCAGAGAACTGGAGTTTCTAGTTTTGGTGCGTTTATTAAAGAGAAACAAATGTGACATTTTACCACTTAATACTATATAATTCTATTGCTTGCATGATGTTCTTGCTATGAAGTTGCTATCGTCTAAGTTTGTTGTAACCTGCCCGCAAAACAACAACAAAAAGCCTCAGGACCAGAACTATGAATGTTAAGAAATGGTGTCTGACTCATTTAATAATGCAGAAACATCTCAAATAAGCCGCAAGTGTTGCTATTCTTAGAAATACTTTTTAAGCAACCTCGCCTGATCTCAAATTGGCCAAAGGATTTTCCCATGACGATGGATTTAGTGAAAGTTTTGACATACCAATACTCATCGCAGCCGATTGTGATTAATTTATGTGAAACGCATAATAAAAGAAGACAATAAAAAAAGCCCCGATGACATAATTTTCAGCCTTTCTGTCACAGGGAGTGTTTAATTAAATACTATGAGCAGAGGCAACACAATGCCACGTGCAACAGAGCAGTCACTGCAAAACAGGGTTATGACATTTTAAAACTAAAAGCAAAATGATTACGGGGTTGAAATCTTTAGCTGATTTCTGTCACCAGGCAATTTCTCGATTCATCTCTACATTTTTGTAGCCAGTGCGCGTTTCGATTCCGACATCCTTTCACTAAAGTTCAGATTAAGTGATATACAAACAGTCAGAAACATCTTTGGTCACAAAGTTTGTGCATAGACGCACACACAGAAGGAATTTGACTTCCATAGATTGGTCACTTCATTTATATTTCCTTGAAATGACAAAACTGATACAGAAACAAGGGTGTCCTGATTTGTGGCCTTTTGCAAAAAAAAAAAAAAAAAAAAGTGTATGTGATTTTTCTATTGTTATGAAAAAATTGCATGTACGCACTGAAAAGGCAAGAAAAACGTTTCAAAGCTCGACACTTTGAGTCTACAAGACACCACAGCAACATGTAGTTTCAACTGATTAAAAAAATACACACTTTAAATTATACATAAAAAATTACAACAGACAAAAATGTGTCTGGTAAGAATAAATAATCATAACTTTTAGATATTTAAATATTTGTAAATAGTTTAGTTGGCCTCTGTGGACCCGTCAGAGACAACCGACTATGTTTATCCTTGGGATTAGGATCCAGCGGGATTAGTTGGGTTGGACAGAAGCATCCAGTTCTTTCAGGACTCTGAGCAGTTACACAACATTTCAGTGCAGCGGCTCAGGAGAAGCTGAAACACCTGACCAACATGTGGCTGATGAGCAAGTGCGCATTTGAGAGCACGACGGCGAAAGAGGTCGATTTTGTTTGAGTAAGCCAAAGCACCTGGTGGCCGCAAAGCTGACTAGCACATTGTAATTCCCTCAGGTCAGCGGCACATCCGCAGGCTGGCCAGAAGTTAGGCGAGTGGACAGCTGGCCCCTGCTTGTTCCAGACAGGAGCACAGATGGTGTCATTTCCTGCACCATCTGCACAACCTCCGACACCAGAAAGCGGTCACAGAAACGTAAACACTACAAAATAAAATGGCAAAACAGGAAATTATTTTTGTTTGCGCATGTCTTTGCCAAAGGAAAGTGTCTTGGGTCACTCTTTATTTGTTTCTATTTAGCATGCAAACGTTTAGATGTTCTTTCTGATGCTACTTCTGCAGTGCTCTTCAAGGTTTTTCCTGAACTTCTTTGGCTGCTGAATACAAGGAATGTCATTGTTGAACCAACACAACACCTTCAGTTTAAATCAGACCTTTAAATGCTTTGTTATTATGACATAAGGGAAATGTGTCCCCATCCTAACACCAAAAACAACGCAGTTTGACAAAATAAAGCTGATTAGCAGAAACCTTTAAGGTGTTGGTGCCATTTTTATGCTGTGGACATGACTTTCAGATCTCTCCTGGTGTCAGGTTGTTTTGTTTTTGTTCGGTCTACTCCATTTGTTCTCGAGTTGTAGGAACAAGTCGAGAATCATAAAAGAGATTTCATGATTCATCGGAACCCTGCTGATCAATATATCATTATATTCAGAGAAAGTTTTGAAAAAGAAAAAAAAACTCTCAATGTCAAAATGAGAACAAAAAACTGAAGAAATACTAATTGTGTGCTTTTCTTGAAGGATCACAAGTTTAGCAGCAGAATGTGCAGACATGGGGGGGGTGACTCATGATGTTTGCACAGCATTGTGTTTAGCCTGCAGTGCAATGCGAATGGCGCATAATACAAACCACACAACTCTAGTGCACGCCTTTATTTAACCAACCGGTTTCTTACAAGAAAACAAAACAAACAAACAAAAAAACCCTGCACAAAAAATAGGCCTTAGTAATAACAGTGGCGCGTGTAATAACATAGTTAAGTCACATTTAATGATCATTCTTTCATGACAATAATAACCTGGTAGCTGAAGGAAGGACTTAACTTGCGCATCAATTATCATTTAGCCACATTCAGCAAAACATCTGATAAAACTATTGTTTCTCATTCACTCATTCCATATACTAGTGCATTGGCTTATAGGCTACAAAACAGGAAGCGAGCAGACTCATAAGCTGTTTTTTTTTCATTATTGTTATTATTTTGTTTTTTTAATCTATTTAAAAGAATTACATCTCAATGGAAACAGGAGAAAATGTTACCGGTGAGAGGGGTGTAGAGCTCTGATTCAGTTGCAGAAAGGTTCCTATGAGCCAACACCCAAAAGCTATAAAATCTTACGAGAAGTTTTGAAGATAGTAAATCTGATTTGAGACGCGTCGTTTCAGATGCACAGAGAAGACTTACCTCTGGTTGAACACGCGCAAAGCAGCAGGAGGAAGGCTCCTAAAGCCGCTGGAGTTATAGTACCTGAAGCCTTCATAATTGTTTTTTCCCCCCCCACCTTACTATGTTTGTTCCGAGGAGTTTTGTTGGGTCACAGCTGCGCGTCACCCTGAGTTCAATGAGCGCTGCTTTAAAGTGCTGTCGGAAATATCAGCATTCGGACGGAGCAGCCAGTAGAGAGACAGAGAGAGACAGAGAAACAAAGAGAGAAAGAGAGAGAGAGAGAGAGAGAGAGAGAGAGAGAGCTGGGATCTTTTTTCTGATTGGCTAATTCCCGAGTTGACGTCATTGCGACGTTGCACTGGTAGCTTGGAAGATGAAAAAGTCCAGTATTTTCTCAGATTTTTTTGCTTACTGTTTCCAACGTTATTTCTGTTTTAAGTGATAGAAAAATGATAGAATGATAGAACTGTTTCTCTGCAACATGTGATTACAAATGACAACCACTGACATCATTTCTACTGCAAGTCCACCATAGGAGGATCCAGGAGGGTCAGCGTCCACCATTATTCTATTGACTCCTTGACAGGCACATGTTAATAATGTTTTTTTATGAATGTGAATTTAAAGATGAATGTGGCTTGAGTGCATTGTAACATTTATCTATGAAAATGGTGGTCCTTCCACTGTTTCTTTCAGGTTTTCATTCAGATCTATCAGAGGGTAATGGGCAGCATCTGGATTAAAACTGGCACCTCTGTTCACATCCTTTACCCTCAGCATAAATTGTCATTCGCCATCCCCACCACAAACTTCCACACTTGTGGAAAATTTTGAAAAAGGGAAACGGTGAAGTACTTCCACCTAATCCCTGTGGGAAAACTCAGCTTTTGAGAGCTGCCAGCAGAGCTGGAATAGGACAGAACCCAGCCTGTATTATTCCTATGGCCTCTTCTTTCTTTAGTCAGGAGCACTAATTAGATGACTGCTAAAATCCATCCCAAAAATGCACTTGTATTTAAATGAGCTGGAAACAAAATGAGTTAATATAATCTTAAAATTAAGTAAAACTGTGCAAGAAGTGCTTATTGACATTTTATATATACAGAGTCTTTAGCAGAATTTTATTTAGGAGCCCAGTTCTGGTTGAGACCACACCCACTGGCTCAAACCTATTTATTTACATTTATTTGCAGGATAAGAGAGGATTGAATGAGACTGGAACAAGAAGAAATTACTAAATTATCAGCATTAAATAAATAACTATCAAACGTTTACCCCACCCAAGTTGTATCTATTTGTTTTAAAAATATCCATTTTGAGATTTGCATTTTGGATGGGCGCTCATGATGGCCCATTAGCCAGCCTGCAAAGCATTAAGCTACCTGAGCTCATTTATGGCCTGGTTTATCATATGAATCGTAGACATTGCAGCATTTCCACTGACCCGGAGAAGATCACCAGCAATAAATTGAAATAGAATGTAAATTAATTTGGCATGCTGTAATGCCAATTAAAATTTTCCAACTGATTGTTGATGTTTTTTTTAAATTATTATTATTTAAAATGTCAATGAGAACAGATTTTTCAGAATTTATACTCCTTAATGGGAAATTTGGGTGTTATGTTCTTTTAGGGGGGAAAAAAAGTTGTTGATTCAATAAAAATTAAAATCAAATCTGAAACTTAAACTTCACTGTAAGCCACTAGTTTAACTCTGTCGCCATCATGTGGATGTTATATCGAAGTTGCAGTACCGACTTCTGTCAAATAAATGGACTTTTTCCCCAAAATAAATATTAAGAGGTTATATGACCTAGAACACACACACACACACACACACACACACACACACACACACACACACACACACACACACACACACACACACACACACAATTAAATTAAATAATAAAAAAAGCAGCATTAAGCCTTACACAATTACAGTGTCGTGAGTGAAAAATAACAACCAAGTAACATTTGACGTTGCCATCTAAGATGTTCAGTGACTCAAAATACTCACCGAGGACTCGCTCTTAATGTTATATCAACAAGAGTAACTGAGGATAAACACCAATATGCAAATTAGGCGACGGCGCAAACTTATGTAACTGGCGTCAAAACTCACGTTCCCCACACGTGCTACAAATTGCATGGCACGTTTATCAAACGCAAAGAAAAAACACTCGGAACGCAAATTTAGATATTTCACCATCAGCAGCAACATTTTTCTTTACAGAAGATATCCTTGGCAGTCTCCGACGAACTGAAAACAAGCAACTCCGGTGTTTAGAACATATCTTTAAAACCCCGACAAATCAGTTGTGTTACGTCATCTGCACGTGTGAACCAATGGGAACTCGGCTATGCAAATGAGCAGATTGTTCTAGGAAGTGGGCTGTCAGAGCTGTGGTGCTGCTCTACATCAGCTGGTGCGTCTAGCCCTGTTTTTCTTTTACCTTTCAGTTCTCCTTTCACCAGTGGGCATGTTACGCATCAGACTCCGACGCCTCGGACTCCACAGGCATACAAGAAGGCCACTAACGGTTTGACAGCCTGCCGCCATTAGCAGCGAGGAGTTGGCCCGTTTGTCCCCCAGCGGAGGTGAGTGAAGCCAGGGATGCTTTAGCTCCCGGTGGGCTGCTAACCGAGGCTGCTGTGTTAAATCTTTCCATGTAAAACGTAACCAGAGTTGGGATTTGTACCTTCAACTACTTGCTGACAGTGCACACGTTGAAACTACGGTTTAAGAAAATGGGCCGCCGTCACTAAGGGCGTGAAGTTGCTACGAGGGGAAAAAAAACACTCGGTGTGGGTGGGAAGCTAACACGGTTGTTTCCACCCCAACAGCGTGGCTGGAAGGTGCGGCTGGATTCTCTTATTTTCCGCAAATGACTGATTTGCAGTTCTGTTAATGTATCTGCCGTTGTGTTTGGATGGTTGATGGGGAACCTACCGGGTGACCCCACTATCAGAGCCGAGACAAGCGAGGAAGAGCTGAGCAAAGAGCAGCTTTAAGACTCTTTGAACTTTATAACCCACAACACTTGTTCTTGTTATTTATTAACAGCTACTTCCCCTCCTCACCCATTCAAATGCTTCTTCAATTTGTATCTAGCTGTTCCTCTATTCTTAAACATTTATTAATTATTTGGAATGTCAAAAATAATTGTAAATAGTGTATGACACAAGAAAAGTAGAATGCATAATAGCAAATAAGCCATGAAAATCAAGATTGATTTATTATCAATATAAAAATGTCACAACAAGCACATCATGCGGTTTCTGGTGTTCCCTCAGGTCTGGCTTTCGTTCTTAAAATTTGAAGAAATATAATCAATAATGGGGGAAAATTTGCTGGAGGTCCTTAGAGAGGGGTTGTAGTTTCAGTATAACAGAAAATTAAGGAATCGGTGAGGGAATTTCTGTTTCAACAAATTCAAATAGATAATAAAAAGTTAAGTGGGTTAATGCCTTTAATAATCAGAAATAGTGGCAGGTCTAGTCGAAATTCCTTTTTAAGGACTGAAAAAAATTCAGAGTGTCATGGCCATGTGTGATATCACGCTGAGTGATTGTTGCATTTTGACACATTGTAGCTGTGTTACATGTAATTGAAATTGATTCAGAACAGACATGCTTTCAAAAATCAAGATTTATAAATGGAGCATTCAGGTGCTTCCTGTTGCCACTATATTTCAGGTAAAACTTATTATAGGTAATATTATCCTAAAAGAAAAAAGGTATCAAGTAAGGAAATCACTGTGGTAATGAATTTGAATGGACCTGAATTACTGTCCCTGGACAAAAAAATGGGAATAAACTGTAAAGCAGTTTCTTAGTTTAGGTTTTTTGTGCGGTTATTTAATGAAACCAATTTTGTATCCCTGAGGATAATTCTGGCACCAGCAGTGTTTAGAGCTGAGCGTAAACCCATTACCTCTACAAGTCTAAGGCTGACTGAGGTTATGTGAAGCGTTGTATGTAAGAAATGGGTTTAAGCCAATGTTGCTGCTCAAAAATGCACAAAATAAATGCCATTAAATGGATCAAGAATCAGAATGAACATAGGCATTTCTTACTTTTTCATGAGTTATTTATTTATCTATTGTCCTGTAGTTAAAGCATAATTGAAATGAGTTTTCTTCCTAGGTTTGACCTCATCACTGTGAGTTGAAGGGACGTTGACTCTTCAAACTTTTTCAAGCACTGGAGACAAACTGTAAGTAAAGTGATTGTTTTTTCTGCATTGAATTTTTTTGTCCTCTTACTAAATTACTCTGAGTAACAATGACAGTGACTGCCAGTTCCTGTCACTGGTTTGTGTGCTGTACCGCAACTTCCTTCTCTTCTGTGGCACTCTCGTACCTTTTGCAGTTCCTGTTGTTTTCTTTTCCTATAAGCAGCTCAGATGTTTATACTTTGATCGTGTATTATGGTAAACCACACAGGAAGTTGGTGTCAATCTTTGTGCTGCATGTTTTTTTTTGTTTGTTTTTTTTGCCAAGTAGAGCCAGCTCCTTTGTCTTCTCTGTGACTAGTTGACATTTTGGTGGAGGTTTATGTAATCGTAGTTGATTAATAAATCTTATTTTACTGAGATACCCTCACTGTGTTTTCTTGTAGATCTTTTCCTGACTGGCACAAGCACTTGTATCAAGGTTAGTCTGTGATAATTAACATGTTTGATGGATTTCTTTGCATAATCTTATCTCTAATTGATTCACTAGAAGCTCCATCCTCACTAGAAGATCATTTACTGTGTACGTAAATGATCTTCTTGCTGGATTTTACGCTGCAGAGAATGATAAGCGTCATACATGCCTCCGTTTTGTTTTTTCAGCATAATCATGAGCACCCACGAGTCGGACCTGCACACCATCTCCCCGGAGATGCCGGCCATGTTTGATGGCATGAAGCTGGCGGCCGTTGCCACGGTGCTCTACATCATCGTCCGCTGCTTGAATCTGAAGAGTCCCACCGCATCACCGGACCTCACCTACCAGGACACGGCACTCAACCGCTTCCTGCTCAAGTCCTGCTCTCAACTGTCCAAAGAGTGAGTGTTTTTGAGTCAGTCAATGTGGGCGTTTCCAGGGAAACGGTGCTGCTTTTTGGCCATCTGGCGGTATGGTGTAGGTAGCACTTTGAGTGGCGCCTGTCCCGACCGACTATGCTTCCTGTCTGCATCAGAGGTGTTGCTCCAACATTAGACCATGTTTTTGATAGTATATTGGATTTATGAATAGACCAGCTCAGTGCACTGGGTAGACATTTACATTTATGACAAACTAAGCTTATCTGATGCAAAGCGTTGGTCCGAGGAAATGTTTCTGCTCTTCCAGCAGACCCGGAATTTATCAAAAGCTTAACTTTCCATTGTTCAAATAAAACAAAATTTCCCTGCCTAACTTATTCCATCTGCTTTTGTAAAGCTCGGTGGGAACTTTGGCATCAACAAGAGGATCCTCTTTAAGCACACAGGAGTATCTGCTTATATAACCGGCTGTTGCTCAGCTCTTTGCCATTCCGCTTCGGGGTCACTGAGTCATACAGCATCAGCATTGTTTACACTTCAGTCCAGTCTGTTATCATTTCCTCCTGAATGGCCATTTTTTTGCCTGAAACACAGTCTGTAGGTCCTTTGTACAGAGAGTTTGCTAAAATCCTGGAACTTGTCCTTCTGGTTTATGTTACAAAGTCCCGTTTCTGTCTCATAACGTATGTCCGTGTTGTTGTATAACAGATCAATTCCCCAGAGAGAGGAATGAAGGGGTGATGTAAGGTTAACAGAGTCATCAGGACTTTTGTTTGCCTCTGTTTGAGAATGTATTTAACCAGACACACAGTATAACAAATTATTTTATTAACTGCTATGAGTTTTTCCTAAATTTTTAAGAAGTATTTGTTTTGTCTGATGCCTCACGGTGAGGAATAATTTATTTGAAATGGGGGATATCAACAATTTTGCAGACGGTTTCGTCTTTGACATTAAAGCAAAAATGTTGTCTAAAGCAGCTAAAAGTGCACCTGCAAGTTGTTGAATTAAAAAAAGGAAATGAACTTACTAGTTCCTCAGAGGAATCATGTGTACTAGTTTCACAATATAGCCATCATTGCAGCACAAATGTATACAGGAGCACAAATGTAATATTTAGTAAGATATAATATTTCAAGTAACATTAATTAACACTCTCCTTGCGAATAAATAATATATTCGGTCAGTTGGATGGACTCTCACTGGCCTTGATGCCCATACCTGATATACAGCTGAATTGAATTTTCTTATCTCATGGAAAGTATTAAAACACACTAATCACAAAACATATCATCATAGCAGCATTTATACTACAATATTGTAGTTGCTTTCTTTCCTAATATTAGCTGAATGCTGTTGAAGGTAATTTTTTATTTTTTATTTTTTTGTAATTCAAGTCTTTCCTCTTTGGTGTTTCTTTTTTCTTTTGTTTTTTACTAAACTGGGGAAGTTTGCCTCTTACTTAGCCTCAGATGTGAGTGTCCTAAACCACAGTGACATGTTTAACAGCTGTGAAGGACACTGGCTCATTTGCTGTATGCGAAGGTGACTGGTTCGGTTCTAGGAGGCCCATCCATCGAACAGACCGATTCAGTCAGTCCTTTTAACTGAAAAAAACCCTTTTAATCTGGGCAGCTTGAGTCACATATCTGTTATTTCCACATTCCACACAGAATGTTTTCTACGGATAATCTCTGCTAATCTGACCACACATCTCTCTGTCAACGGAGGAGGACAAACGAGGTCGTCTGTCTGTCCACAGTCTCGCTCAGAATCTCCCGGAAAGTGAAGATAATCTTTAACTGCAGTTGCAGAGCATCGGTGGCAGTAATTACATTATCAGCAGACTGGGAGTTGTCCTGTCTTTGACAACACTCTTATGCAATATCTCTTCTGTGCTGAGTTATTGTGACAGTCAGAGATGAACAAGCACAAGGTGGAAGGGCTTGTGTAACTGCTGATCTTACCAAACCCCTGAGTTATGATGGATATGCTGTATGCATTTTGACCAAAGTGCAGCACTGCTTTACCTTCACAGTGCTGTAACTCTATGCTTCGTCTCATTGCCTCTCAGATGGCTAACTGGCCTCTGACAGTCAGAGCATCCGTTATGGACTTTATTCTGACAGATTAAATGAGAGCAGAGCACTTTTCACACTTGTAACGGATTGTCTGCATGTAATTGTTTCCAAAAGGAAATGAATCTGTCTTTGGTTAAACTTTTGAGACATTAAGGAACTGTTACATAAATGGTTTTACATCAAATAACTAATACATGACATGTATAGCTGCATCAACATCACAATTATTTATTTTAAGTGATTTTTTTTCTCCTACTTAATTTGATGAATTTGTTTTATAGCTAATGGAAACTCCAAATTCAATTTCTCAACAACAACATGACATTAAACCAATTACACCAGGATTATGTTTCCTTTAAAATAATATTAAAGGAAATCTTGTTATGAAACGGTCTGCTCCACCATGGAAAAGGCTGACGACAGACATACAGCAGGTGGTCACTGACTGAAAGAAGAACAAAAATGTGGTAGAAAATTAAACTGAAGCAAGTTCTAGATTCATTTGAAATGTATCACTAAATTAAGTGTGCAATAAATATGAATGCTTTGAGTTCCATTTTTAAATTCTCTAATTTTAATGAAATTTATTGAGATGTATGCTAAAGCGAACAGTGATTTCATAGCTAAAAGAGAAGCATCTTTAAGCACTGAATGTGAAAACTGATAATTTTTGAAGTTCTAGTAAGATGGTGATTCATGAATATAGACAAAACGCTAAAAGGAGTATTATGCAAGTGTTTCACTCCTACAATAACACCTACGAAAGTGCCATTTAGCATGTCAAACACAACATAGCATAACATGGCAACAAACTAACATGGATGATTGGATTCAACAGCTGTCTGTAAGACTCTGCAATAGGAAAATGACTTGGGATCTTTTTTGAGGTTCATGTCTGTCATTGTCATCTGTCAATGCTGTCTTCTTGCTTCATTTGCAGCACATTGAGGGGAGCTCATGTTTCCATATCAGATTAAATTGTCCCGTGTTTTTTTTTAAATTTTTTTTTAAGGTACATCCCGCCATTGCTGTGGGGTAAGAGCGGTCACCTCCAAACGGCGCTGTATGGTAAACTGGGTCGGGTGAGCTCGCCTCACCCTTGTGGAGTCAGAAAGTATTTGCCCATGCAGGATGGAGCCACGGCAACCTTTGACCTCTTTGAGCCCCTGGGGGACCATCGAACAGGAGGTGAGGCATTATTACCAAGATCTGATTTTAGAAAATAGGATTTTAAAGTTTTTTTTTTTATGGATACTTGTCAAGAAAAATTAGGTGAACAATTTGTTTGGGTGGGATATTCTATAATAATTCGACATCCGATTTGGTTGGGGGGGGGGGGGGGGCCGCCCCGCGGGGGGTGGTTGGGGGGTGTGGTGGGGGGGGTGGGGGTGGGGGGTGGGGGGGGGGTGGGGGGGGG
>CAEGAA010022760.1:0-10548 GCA_903067105.1 Poeciliopsis infans | reverse complement strand
GCTTCCTACTTTGTGTCAGAACATTGAACAGTAAGTAACTACCGTATTTTACGGACTATAAGTCGCTCCGGAGTACAAGTCCCACCAGCCATAAAATGCATATTAAAGAATAAAAATACATATATAAGTCGCATTTTTGGGGTAAATTTATTTGATAAAATCCAGCACCAAGAACAGTCATCTTGAAAGGCAATTTAAAATAAAAATAGAATAGAGGCAACAACAGGCTGAATAATTGTACGGTATGCTGACGTTATATGACAAACAACGAACTGAGAACGTACCTGGTACGTTAACATAACATATTAAGAGTTATTCAGAAAACTATAGCATCAATAACATGCTAACAAGTTTACCAAGCAATCCGTGTCGCTCCAAATCAATAAATCTTGATCTTCGCTGTCGCTTATAAACAACTCCGCTAACTCCGGAGGTAGAAGAACACAGGCATAGAGCGCCCTCTTGCGGTTTAGTGTGAAAACAACATGTGATATGTGTTCATAATTTCAGACATAAGTCGCTCCAGAGTATAGTTGCACCCCCGGCCAAACTATGAAAAAAACTGCAACTTATAGTCCGGAAAATACGGTAGTCACAGTTCGGGTGTTTTGGTTTAGTTAAAGCCGACCCTCACACATGTTTTTCTTCTCAAAACTTGTAACAATTGCACTTAACTTTTCCTCACACTCAAACTTAGTCTCTGCCAGATATTTTTGTTTATATCGACGGACTATTGACGTGGGGTCTTGGTTCACTGAATTACCTTGAGCCACTCCTCGGCCTGCTCTTTGCTCTGCACTGCCAGCACCAGTGCATCTGCTCCCTGGTGGACAATCTTCAGTTCGTGCTTCTTCTTCCTGCCATCTTTGGGGATGTGCATGATGCTGCATCCTGACAGAGTGAGCTCCATCTGTGGGGTCTGGTCTTTAGAAGATTTGTAGCACTAAAAGTAGTAGGAACAGATGGTTTATTGCTTAGTGGATGCAAATGTGACTGTTGGTCCAGATGTTTAAATACCACAGGCAAGAATAACAACCAGAAAAGTTCATTTTCACAAAGCTTTACAATTAGAAAACTAACAATGATTTTTTTAAAATCCACAAATGAAGTTAGTAAATTTATTAAACTTTCCCACTAACTTCATTCTTGCCATTTGTATAATGTTTTGTTAGTTCCAGTGGTCTTAATTTGAGAGTGGTCAGACAGAAAAGCGGGTTGTGAGAGAGGGGCAAAAGATAGAACAGAAAATAATTTATTGTTTGTCACTGTACATATACTCACTTTATTAGGTACACCTTGCCAGTACCAGGTTGGACCCCTTTTTGCCCTCAGAACTGCCTTACTCGTTGGTAGCATAGATTCAACAAGGTACTGGAAACATTCCTCAGAGAATCTAACCCATATTGACATGACGGCATCACAGAGTTGCTTCAGATTTGTCGGCTGCACATCCATGATGAAAATCACATCCAAAAAGTGCATTCGGTGTGATGGCTCCAACAGCATGGAATCAACTCCAGTCTGAACTCAAGATGTCAGATCCGATTTCATTGGACTTATTTTGAATGGTTCTTAAAAACATGCAACGTCTTTCTAAGAAACCAGCGTAATTGTTTTTAAATTGTTTTGTAATTAGTTATAAACTTGTGCATTGGTTTTAATTTGTTTGACTTTTGTGGAACCACATTGTTATGTGTTGCAGATTTCGGTAGAGGTCCCTCTCGAAAATGAGAACTAGATCTCAATAGGGTTTTACCTGGTTAAATAAAAAGAAACAAAATCTTCCTAAAAAAAGTAATTATTTCCATCCGATGTAGATCGAATAAGATCTGATGCCAGTCATCCACACATGTAACATTTATGCTCAACCATTTCTGTCTGTATTTCTTTTAGACAATCTCTCACCAGTAGTTTGTTGTCTTTGATGACACACAGAAGCTTAGTCCACTGGCCGAAGCGTTTCTTGCGCAACAGAAAAGCACAGATACGGGCATCTTTCACAAGGTCCATGGACGCCTCTTCAGATGGCCACTGGTGACGCATCTTCTGACTCTTCCCGTCTTCCTCTTCTTCATCGTACGATTCGTAGGAACTGCTCATGGCATCTGAATCATAGTCTGAGAGGAAACATAGACTATTCTTAATTTCATTGACCAGAAATAAGCTAACTATGTTAGGGTTAGTAGTTTTCTATCTATAAAGACACATATTACACCAATGAATAAAAATATATATTGGCTTATTACTTACTAGAGGTAATGTACTCAGGAGCCTTTCCAGGACTTAAGGGAACTGCTTCCTCATAGTAACCTTCTGGAAGAGAGGAGCTGGGCAGAGGAGGAGGGTCGCTGTTTGGAGTCTACAAACAGAACAAGTTTCCGATGAGAACATTGTATAATATCTGCTTAAAGGTAATTTATAATGTATTTTCCAGCCACATAGTGCAATTTTATAGCACAATTAAGTGACCAAGTTTTCTTTGATTAAAATGAGAATTTATTGTTTGTTCCTGCAAATAAAAATGAGATTAAAGCCGGGTCAAAAACAATGCAAACAACGTAGGACAATCTATACAATATACACAGAAATATGGTGATAGTTACAATATAAATCAGTTAAATTTCTATATGTGCACATACACAGAAACTATCATATAAGAAGTGGATGTGTTATTTCAGGGTATTAATTGTTTTTGGGTAGTCTTGGGGGTGGAGGTAATACAAGAGGGGGCTCAGCACAAAGCCCTATGGGGAACCGATGCTCAGTGTGCAGGTAGAGGAGAGATGAGGACCAAGTCTCACAGTCTGGTTGGTGAATTTTGAGATGAGGCAAACTAGGATTGTTGTGTTGAAGGCTGAACTGTAATCAACAAAAAGAATGAGGGCATAACTCTGCTGCTGTGGTTCAGGTGGTTCAGTGCTGGATGGAGAGCTCCAGCAGTGGTGTCCTCTGGGGATCTGTTAGCACAATAGGTTGTTGTGAAAATGATACATATATAAAAACAACTAACAGGAAATTTGACTTTGCATCATAGCTGTGTAGTTGATGCCTTGAAATTGGCCTTGGTCATTTTAAGAATGTCTTACAATTTCTGACACTCCCTGTTATCAGCCTGGTCATTGCCTTCCTGTGCAATGCCACTTGAAAAAAGGTCTGACTTCCAGCTCAGTCTGGGCTTTCTCCCCTTGACTCAGATTGCCTTCAGTAGAATTTCTACTGGGCCAATCAGTGGACGGAAGAAGAATTATTATTAAAGATCAGCTAGTTGGACCTTTTCAGGTTGGAGTTGGACTCAAAATCAAGTCCTAAACCTACTGCCAGTTTTTAGAAGACACTTTCTTCAAGCTGTGGTCCAGGAAAAAGTCTGCATCTTTCAAGAAGACCATGATTTTTCTGCAGGATAATCCTCCATTGCATGCATCAAAGTACTCCACTATGAAAGGCCTTAAAGATGAAAGAATGATGAAGTGGTCCCCTTCCTCACCAGACCTAGCACCCATTGACAACCTGTGGTTCTTTCTTAAATCGTAGAACTCTACCATTAACGTTCATAAAAACTGACAGAAGTCTGTTTTAAAAGGAAACTGAAAAACTTTTTCAAATCAACGTACCCACACTGAGATGGGCTGGCTATTGTATACTTGCTAAATTTATCAACATTTTGTATCTACTGTAATTAATTTTTATTGATATGTGGGCTAACCCTGTCATCAGTCATATACTTGAAAGATTTCAATTGATTGTTTTAATGATGGATCCCAGGAAGATTTGATGGATGTAAAGCTTAGCTAATAGAGATCCTAAACAACAAATAAAACCAAGAGCAATGCTTCTCCATGATGCCCTTTACAACCGTTTCTAGGAGAAGTAGTTGGTATGAAGAGCTCCACCAGGAATTTGGGCTTTGGTTAAATATCTGAGGCTTTGGTGAAATAGGTGATGAGCAGGTTTGTGTGAGCAGGTTTGTGTGAGCAGGTGGTAAACTATGGGATTTCTCAAACATGCATGAATGAGTCAAAATAGGTTCCAGGTATGTGTTCAATGAGGGAATTCAATTGTAATGTGAAATAAAGCACAAAAATGTCCAATTTAAACAATATTCCCCCACCTACTTAAAAACACCATATCAGTTATATCTGATGTATCTCAATACACTTCTGTCTTTCAATATTTCATCTGTTCCTGTAATAGCAATTTCAGAGTTGAGCAAGTCAGCAGGGATTCCATCATTCCAACATCATTCCTAAGTGTACAGTAACTGTGAGGACCCATAAATGTGTCCCCAACACTTCCACCATAAGTAAACAGAAAGTAATGCCAAGACCTCTTTTGAAAGGCATTCTGTGTTGGATGGTTGATGAAACATTGATGAATTGTGTATCTCAGCAAAATGCTTGTAATTATTGTCAGGACTGCAAGACAGGACGCGAGTAGCTTTAATACGTAGCTTCTGTGTCAGAGAAGAGGAGGTGTTTGTTGAGTAAGAGGAAAGACAACATAAAAGAAACCATTTACAATTTGGTCCGTCTTAGTTTACTTTCTTCCCTTTCAGTTCTCTGAGGAGCCAAGAAACAAAGACAGAACCAGACACCTTCACAGTACAAGAAAAACTGCAATGCTATAAAGACGTTATAAGGCTGAAAGCAAGCATTTTCCACAAACACTAAACTAAGCTGTGAATAACTCAGCTTAGTTTAGTGTTTCCCTCTTATCAAAAACCCTCTAGATTTTCACTCTTATCAAAAACCCTTTAGATTTTCCCTCTTATCAAAAACCCTTTAGATTTTATTTTCCAATGACAGAATCAGCTTCCTGCTCAACACTGCTCAGGAGCTGTGATAGGATCCCACCTGTGCAACAAATCCTGCCCTGAAATTTCCTTGCTCTTAAATATTCCAGTGTCAACTGTGTTATAAGACAATGGAAGTGTTTGGAACAACAGCAACTGAGCCACGATGTGGTAGGCCACGTAAACTGAAGGACTGAGATCAGCGGATGCTGAAGTGCACAGTGTCAAAAGGCTGCCAACTTTCTACAGAGTCAATCACTAGAGACCTCCAAACGTTTTGTTTGCAAGGAGAGCCCCTGGAATGAGTTCCCATGGTGGAGCAGCTGCATCCAAGCCATACATCAATTGCAATGCAAAGCATTGGATGCAGTGGTGTGAAGCATGGCGCCAATGGATTCTAGAGCAGTGAAGACATGTTCTCTGCAGTGACGAATCGCACTTCTCCATCTGCCAATTTGATGGACAAGTCTGGGTTTGGTGGTTGCCAGGAGAATGGCACTTGTCTCACTGCTTTGTGCACAGTGTAAAGTTTGGTGGAAGGAGGATTATGGTGTGGGGTTGTTTTTCAGGAGTTGGGCTTAGTCACTTAGTTCCAGTGAAAAGAACTCTGAATGCATAACAAGACATTCTTGACAATTCCATGCTCCCAACTTCGTGGAAACAGTTTGAAGCTGGCCCCTTCCTCTTCCAACATGACTGTGCATCAGTGCACAAAGGAAGGTCCATAAAGACATGGATAGCAGAGTCAGACTCTCCAGACTGAGAGCCAGGCCTTCTCAATCCAACATTAGTATGTGACCTCACAAATGCACTTCTGAAAGAATTGTCAAAAATCCCCATAAACACTCCTAAACTTTGTGGACAGCCATCCTAGAAGAGCTGAAGCTGTTCAAATTGCAAAAGTTGAACCAAGATCATACTGAACCACATTGATTAGGAATGGGATGTCACTTAACCTCAAATGTGAGTCAAGGCAGGTGAACAAATACTTTTGGCAACATAGTGTTATGATAGTGTTATGATGCTGCAGTTATTGAAAAAAACTTGCACAAGGTTGATACTTATCTATTCCATGCTTAGCGCCATATACAGCATGGAAGTAAAAATAGCGTTTTGGCCTATGTAAGGTTTTTTTTTAAAAACTGAAATCCATTTTAGAAAGAAAACCTTTCATGTGTACGGGGCGCCAAATGCACAATGTGACAATGCTTTTGAGAAATTCCCTGTGAAGCCAAATGCTGTCGCCTCCTAAGACCCGGGCACTGCACCATTACTTAGCAATGCAACAGAGCCAGGCTCTGTCGGTAAGTTTTCACTTACCGACATTATTACAACCCATCTATTACAATGAAGTGAGCTAAAGCAGTTGTCCCCAAGCCCCGGGCTGCGGACCGGTACTGGTCCATGGACCAATTGGTACCAGGCTACACAAGAAATAATTAAATATTTCCATTGTATGTATTATATGAGTCCGGAGAACCTTTTATTTTGAAAATTCTTTCGCCCAATTCTTTTAGTTGCACCTTGCACGCCAACACTGAGCCTACAAGCAGCAAAATGAGTAAGAAACAGATCAGATTCTTTGGAAAGTTACTTTGCGAAGGGAAAAGGCCCAGAGAAAAGACAGGTACGTTATCCGGGTACGTTATTCCCACATTCTAAGCCCGCTATGCATGACATGCAGCGACTGGCTTGGCAATGAAGCAATGAAGCTTCAAAACTGCTTCACCACGTGCATAAGCAACACTTTGGGTGTCATTGTCTCCCATCACTCCCAGAAGGCTTACGTTACCATGCTTTCTGATTGGCTACTTGTCACGTTCAACAGGCTGCGTTCTCGTTCCCAGTCAACCATAAGCTGGGCTGAGACATCTAACATGTTGGATAGACCTAATTTTAGATTGAAGCAGTCCCACATTCTACATAACACACCACACACTGTAGGCTGTTCGGCTACAATTATCACAAATGACAATCTTGGTTTTCAGCTGTCGCAGTCTTCTTCAGTAAGCGGGCATCCAGATTGTCCTAAGGAGCCAAAAACTGAATGCAGGAACCTTGTCTGATGTTTCACCCCCCTGTCACTCCCACAATTCCCCTGGGGATTCAAATTGAATTTGAATTTCGATCCAAATTGATCTAGCTTGTCATGCTAAATTGCCAAGCCTTGACTGGTTCACGGTGATAAAAAGGTTGCGGACCACTGAACTAAAGCACAACATTTGGGATTGTAGCTGCTCCAACTCATAACAACTTTCAAAGGAAAAGTAAGAAGTTTGCGACAAAAAGTCACACAGCAAATCATCTCTCAGTGAATCACTTCCTATGAACCACTTTTTTTCTTAAAAGTCACCATAGCCAAGTACACATTTTTAAGATGACTTAAGTCAGTCAATTAATTATTTCATAACTGCTGTCAACTCTGTACTGTGTCACTAGAAAAAGAGAAGAATTCTGACCTTAAAGTCAGAATTCTGAAATTAAAATCTGATTTTTTTTT
Source organism: Poeciliopsis infans (assembly GCA_903067105.1). Classification (NCBI taxonomy): domain Eukaryota; kingdom Metazoa; phylum Chordata; class Actinopteri; order Cyprinodontiformes; family Poeciliidae; genus Poeciliopsis; species Poeciliopsis infans. The sequence goes on along the minus strand of CAEGAA010022760.1, from coordinate 3,259 downwards.
CAGTCACCCTTATATTCATCCGTACCGTAGCCCTGAAAGTGATGTTGATGGGGAGCTTTTGAGCAGACTCCACTGGTCCAATTATGTCATCATAACCTCCTGGAGAACTCTGCTCACTTTTATTTACATATTATTTCTTGCCTCACTTCCCAATCAACTGTCTGTCATCAACAGAGTTAAGAATATTTTACTAAGTAACCTCTAGGGTTAGAAGCTTACATGAAATACAACTTAAAAAATTTGAATTTTCTGCAGAGAAAATAGCTAACAATTCTGTCATGCGAGGATTTCTTTTTCAGCATGCTAAGCCAGATTTAGTTTTTTTTTTGCCAGTAAACCCCATTCCCTCCCTTAATATTCCACTCCCTTCTGTCATTGTTGGACCAGACCTCTAGCAAAAACCTTATCTGGTATCCTTTAAGGGAAACAGCAGTTTACTGAACTCAAATTACATTGTTGCTAGAGTTCTCTCCTCTCTCCAGAATTCTCCTCTTTCCTGCCTGAAACAGGAGAAAAATATTTACCCGGAAAGGAAGATTGGAGGATAGGAACGAAGAGAAGTGAAAAGAACAAAAGAACTGAGCCTGACGGGTCAAACAGGAGGCCACAATGCCTGCTCAAAGAATGGAACTCCTATACATTGGTTGAAATGCTCTGTTGAACAGACAGCTGCTGCTCCATATCTTACTAAATAGAGACTTTTTCTTTTTAAAACATAAATATTAATAATTTTCAAAAACTAAGTGTTTTTAAGCATTTTTCATGCTTGCAACATAATGCATTACATTTTACTCCAGAGAAAATGACTCTACTGCTTTGCTATGCAGTGACTAAGCTCAGAGAGAGGCATTGTTTTTTCTTGTTTTCATTCCCCAACAAAGTACCACAGCCTTACAGCAGTTATTATGTGCAGATGATATGCTCTCAAACTAACCAGAGCTGCACACTTTCCCTTTGCTGAACAGAAATCACATGCCCCTTCTCGGCCAATGCGACGTAAAAATAAACTGAACCATCACATTCAAATTCAAATTCAAAAATATGTAATTCATCCTAAATGGAAATTAAATGCTGTAGTTCATGCTCATATTCATTCAAATTCTTTAAAGAGTTATTGTAGATAGTGATGGCTGTTGAAAGCAAAAATATCTTGAAGAGGTCTGCATTACAGTGAATTTGAAGAAGCCTGTCATGATTTGTGGTTAGAAAATGGCGAGGATGGAAGCAGAGGATCCAGGTTATGGTGAAAATGGATGATATAATCAAAGCTCTCGCAGGTAAACAGAAGTCAAGGCAGCAATGGTGAACTCTGAGGCAAGAACTCAAAACAAGTAGGACAGACAAGGACAATGACAATAGACAAGTGACAGCATAGACCAGGACCGGATGACAAACACAGGTGGGATTAAAACCCAAGGAAAACAAAACAAACTCAGACCCAAATCAAGCGGGCAGGAATTCAGCAAGGAATTCAGCAAGGAATCCAGCAACGGCGCAGAAAAAGGACCAGTCATGGCAAGTCTGGCGGTCAGCAGTAGCGCAGTCTTTATCCACAAAAAGATGGAGGCAGGCGGCCAGGTGGCCACAGGGACTCACGAAGAGGTGGAGACGGGTGGCCCTGAGGCTGGCTGGGACCGCAGGGAAGACCAGCAACAGGTAAGCCAGGTGGCGGCTTCGGCTGCTGGGGGAGACTTGGCTCGGTGAGCTTGGGCAGGACTGGCTCAGTGAACTCGAGCTGAGTGCTGAGAGACTCGCTGGAGGGCTGGTACTGAGAACAGGGACGCTCTCAGGTGCACTAGGGGACATCAGGGACACAGTTGCTGATGGCGGAGAATTAATTAACCTGCTTACTAGGGCTGGAGGTGAGAAGACTGTGGCGGCTGGTGACATAAGACCAAGATGGGGTTCAGATGGGTGAAGGCCAGCGGGGTTCAGAGGACTGGGAAATTGCGGAAGGCTCTGGAGACGACTGGGCAGCCAGGAGTCTGGGAACCAGTCATGCCTTCAGTCACACTACCTGTCGACCAGGAGACAGTTGTGCTTCTTGAAACCCCAAGACTAGGGGTACTGTGGCTGGCGGAAAGGCTGGGGATGGTAATGGAAATGAAGGGGTGATTGGAGCTCTGGAGGTAGAGTGAAAGATACTGATATCAGACTTGGATGGAAGTGTTTTGCCGGCCACGATGACGAAAGCTGCCAGGCGATGCCACTCTGCTTCTGTGTCAGGTCCATGGAGGGGCGACGAGGCATCCAGTACTGCAAATGCCTCTGCAGTACTGGATGCATTCTGTTGCATTCTGTGGTTACCCCAAACCGTCGGAAATGGAGCAGGGTTTTGCCAGAATACTGATAGGGTGAGAGGGTTATCTGTCTCAGAAAGGGGAGACTGATCTTGTTCAGAGACTACCATCCAGATTACTGTGTACACTACATTAATTACAACTGCATATCCAAAAGCTTTTTCTGTTCAAAGTGCAGCAAAGAAAATGAACATGATTAAAGTGATGTTTGTATGAAGCAACACTCTACAGAGCTAGGCCAGGACTGTTTAGGCGAAGACAGGGAAAGAGGGGAGGGTGCAAAGGGTGGATGAGGTGGGGGAGGTTCGCTGTACTCTCCAAAATCAACACAGATGGAAATAATTTGTGTTTCTGCGAGCACGAGGACTGGTATACATTCTGTTTGAGCAGGCGTGCTGCAGAGCCTTGAATGCCCCATGTTGAATGACCCATCTGATGGTGTGACTGGAATACTGGCTAGAAGCAACTATAGCAGGGGTCGGCAACTATAGCAGGGGTTGGCAACTATAGCAGGGGTCGGCAAATATAGCAGGGGTTGGCAACTATAGCAGGGGTCAGCAACCCGCGGCTCCGGAGCCGCATGCGGCTCTTTAGAGCTTCATCAAAATTGTTTGAAAATGGGAAAAGATGGGGCTGGGAAATATATTTTTTGTTTTAATATGGTTTCTGTAGGAGGATAAACACGACACAATCATTCTTAACGTTTTCCAATGCTATAAAAATGTGTAGAAGAAACATTCAATTCTACAATTCTTGGACCGAATCATCTGCACTCGTTGCCAGTGTAGAAGAATCGCCTGAATGTTCGCTCTGCAGCGACAAGTTGTCAAATAACTAAAAGAGTACCGTACTTTCCGGAACGCACCTCAATGAAAGCCGAAGCTACAAATTTTTTGGAAAAAAATAAAAAACTGAAAACATACATAAATAAGCGATACAGTAATTTTCATCAGTATACA
>CAEGAA010022755.1:0-34218 GCA_903067105.1 Poeciliopsis infans | reverse complement strand
ATAATCAAAACACTAGCCAAAATGTTTTTATATTAATTGGAGGCGTAAGATTAGCTTTCTGTGGGGTGAGTTTAATTGAAAGGTTGGATTTTACCGGAGCAGTCCGTTGCTACGTCTACCCTGACCGCATGGCAAACCGGAAGTCAGAACGGTTCTTTTTGGAGGACTTTTCTTGCTCATGATGCTCTGCTTGCACATCAACAGCTCTTGTTGTTTTTTATTTAATTAAAAATGATTAAATTACATGAATTAAACACAACAGATAAATACAATTGATAGAAATGCTTTCATTATTTTTATATTTGGTGCAGAAAATGATTTTATGTTTCTTTTAAAGCAACTCAAGTATATTTTTCTGTAATTGTGCTTCAAAATCACAAATATCCCTAATTGTTAAAATACACACAACACTTGGTAGTAAAGTGTTTGACATCATTTGAAAGCTTCGACACTTTCAGAATCTGTAATAACTCAAAATACCCAAATAGACGTGTTCAAGTCGCCTCTCTTATTAGGAAGAAAACGACAAAACATGAGTTAACAGACTAACTTTTCTGTTCAGATGTGTTCTTTCAGGTTAGGTGATCTGTGACTGTTGGTTAAATGGCTTCAGAAACTCTGGCTGCAGTTTGCTGTCTGCCCGCTAGAGGGCAGCACCTCCATTAACTGGAAGCTTCATCTGAGGGTTTGATCGTCATGGCAACCAGTGATTAACGTAGTTTCCTATTTCCCTTTAACTAGACAGATCAGCCTCCCTTTTGTTTTTATAGTTTATTTGTCAACATAAAGTAAAAATGAACAAAAAGATTTTTAATGTTTGTAAAGTTTAAAGATGTTTAAACTGCTTACTCTGGACGGCCGGGTTCTGTCTGGTACCAGAACCGACCCGTTAACCATCCCGAACCAAAACTGACCAGGTTAACCAATCACCTGAACTGTCAGACCTGATGCTGAGCATTCTGATTGGTTAATGGTTCTGGTTCTGATTGGTTAATGGTTTTGGTTCCGAGTGGTTAATGGTTCTGGTTCTGATTGGTTAATGGTTCTGGTTCTGAGTGATAATGGTTCTGGTTCTGATTGGTTAATGGTTCTGGTTCTGAGTGATAATGGTTCTGGTTCGGGTTCTGTCAGACCTGCAGATGGTGAACGTGACGCTGCGGGTTCTGTCCCGGCCGCTGGCCTCCAACCTGCCGGTTCTGTACCAGCGTTTGGGCCAGGACTACGATGAGCGGGTTCTTCCCTCCATCGTTAACGAGGTTCTGAAGAGCGTGGTGGCCAAGTTCAACGCCTCGCAGCTCATCACCCAGAGGGCCCAGGTAGGTGCAGCCGACCGGACCGCTGGTTCTGCAGCAGGAAGTCGGTCGTGTTGATCCGGCCCGGTTCCGTCCGGCCCGTCCCGCCTGCAGGTGTCGCTGCTGATCCGCAGGGAGCTGTTTGAGCGAGCCAAAGACTTCAACATCATCCTGGACGACGTGGCCATCACCGAGCTGAGCTTCAGCCGCGAGTACACGGCCGCCGTGGAGGCCAAGCAAGTCGGTGAGCGGACCGGAACCGGGCCGCTTCCGCAGGCTCAGGAGGCCCGGTTCCATCTGAGGTTCTGGTTGTTGTCCTCCAGCCCAGCAGGAGGCGCAGCGGGCCCAGTTCTACGTGGAGAAGGCCAAGCAGGAGCAGAAGCAGAAGATCATCCAGGCTGAGGGCGAGGCGCAGGCCGCCAAGATGGTGAGCCGGACGACCGGGTCGGGTCAGAGCCGGTTCTGGACCGGTTCTGACCTCTCTTTCAGAAAATCCAAAGACCAAATTGAGGAAGTTATTCTGGATGTTTTAGTTTCCATGTTTCCATGTTCAAAATGTGCATAAAGAGCCATAAATGCTGCGATCTGTGTTACCACGGTAACCCTGCGTTTCTGCCGACCTCGGCCTGATAATTCAGGACGTCTGTGATTTAATTCCTGGATGTTTCATTAAACGGTTTCCACATCAACCACAGAAGAAGAAGAGCTGATCTGTTATTGAAGAGTTAAATTATGATCAGTTTTACTGTTGACACTTCCTGTCTCCATCTGAGCGCGTGCAGAAACCGTTACTGCCCCGCCCACCTGACGCTGTGTTTCTCTGTGTGTGTGTGTGTGTGTGTTTCTGTGTGTGTGTTTCTGTGTGTTTCTGTGTGTGCGTGTGTTTCTCTGTGTGTATGTGTGTGTGTGTTTCTGTGTGTGTGTGTGTGTTTCTCTGTGTGTATGTGTGTGTGTGTTTCTGTGTGTGTGTTTCTGTGTGTTTCTGTGTGTGTGTGTGTGTTTCTGTGTGTGTGTGTGTTTCTGTGTGTGTGTGTGTGTGTGTGTTTCTGTGTGTGTGTGTGTTTCTCTGTGTGTGTTTCTGTGTGTGTGTTTCTGTGTGTGTGTTTCTCTGTGTGTGTTTCTGTGTGTGTGTGTGTTTCTGTGTGTGTGTGTGTTTCTCTGTGTGTATGTGTGTGTGTGTTTCTGTGTGTGTGTGTGTTTCTCTGTGTGTGTTTCTGTGTGTGTGTGTGTTTCTCTGTGTGTGTTTCTGTGTGTGTGTATGTGTGTGTGTGTTTCTGTGTGTGTGTGTGTTTCTCTGTGTGTGTTTCTCTGTGTGTATGTGTGTGTGTGTTTCTCTGTGTGTGTTTCTCTGTGTGTGTGTGTGTGTGTGTGTGTTTCTGTGTGTGTGTTTCTCTGTGTGTATGTGTGTGTGTGTTTCTCTGTGTGTGTGTTTCTCTGTGTGTGTGTGTGTGTGTGTGTGTGTGTGTGTGTGTGTGTGTGTGTGTGTGTGTGTGTGTGTGTGTGTGTGTTTCTGTGTGTCAGCTGGGCTTGGCCGTGACGAAGAACCCCGGCTACCTGAAGCTCCGGAAGATCCGGGCAGCCCAGAACATCGCCAAGACGGTAAGAACCCAGCAGAACTTCCTGTTGGTCCAGACCAGCTGCAGGTAACCATGACAACCAGCTTGGTAAACTAAGCAGCATCACCTCCAGAACCGGTTCTGGTTCCTGCAGAGTTTCCTCTGATCTGGACTCGCTTTAAATCCCAATAAAAACATGAACGTTTTTGATTAATCCCAGTAAAACACAGAGGTTCTGGAGGTTCTGGAGGTTCTGGAGGTTCTAGAGGTTCTGGAGGTTCTGGAGGTTCTGGAAGTCCATTCTGCTCCCTCCAGCAGCTGCTGACAGACGGCCACCAGGGGGCGACAAACCTCCAGGAATCAGTCTCATTTCAGCTTCTGTTGCTGTGTTCTCTGACCTTTGACCCCTGGTTGTCACCATCAGAGCAGAACCTGCAGCAGGGAGTTAATCTGCCCGGCAACAGTTGGAGTTTTTAAAGATGGAGGATAAAAAACAGGAAGCAGAAGGTCGACTCAAACCAGAGAAGAAGAAAAACCAAAAGGGCTTTATATTTTGTAATGGGTAAAATCTGAAAAGTGTGGCTTGCACTTATATTGACTCTGGATGGAGAACATTCTCGTTAAAGTTTTACCACTGATGATTCTCAGCTGGAGTTGGTCCCTTACTTTGACTAGGCCATCTCCTAATATTTTGGCTGGATGTTCAGGCTCCCACAGCATGATGCTGCCACTGCAAGGTTTTCAAACCGCACCATAACAGTTTCAGCAGATCATGATCTCTGCTGCTGGGTTTCTGGTCTCCATGGTGATGCTGGTGGTTCTGCACAGAACCTCAGTCCAGAACCAGAGCTTGAAGAGAACCTGGTTATAAAGGAGGCTGAGGACAGACGAAGAGGCACACGCCACACTATTCAGATCTTTTCCCATTAAAAATGAACCTTTCTCCTGACCTGGCACCCGCAGGGTTCGGCAGAACCTGGTTCTGATCCATCTGTATGCGTCCTGCAGGTGGCGCAGTCCCAGAACCGAGTGTACCTGAACGCAGACAGCCTGGTGCTCAACCTGCAGGACAGAGACAGCTTCACGTGAGTCCGGTCCGCTCCAGCAGGTCCGTCTCACCGGGTCAGAACCAGAACCTCTTCTCCTGTCTCTGTTTCAGGCTGTCGCTGTCCAAGAAGTAAGACGTCTCCTCTTCATCATCCCCCTCTCCATCCGGCCTTCGATCAGAACCCAAACCAGTCTGCTGCCTCCGCTCAGATAAACCCGACCCGGAATGATGCAAGTTCCCTTCAGCGACAGAGGGATGTCAGTCGGACATCTTTACAGTACCGAACCGGGTCAGGAGGCAGGTTCTGGACCGGTTCCAGCAGCCGGATGAACTCCACCTGGACTGATGATCCGTCCTCCTGAGGTTCTGCCAGGACCCGGGTCCAAGCCTGGTACAGATGGGCTGCACTGAGGCTGAAGGCCTGGTTTTCTCTGACCCATGAAAGAGGTTCTGAACCCGACCCAGATGTTCTACAGAACCAGCCTGAAAGCAGCGCCGGGTTCTGGACCGGTTCTGACATTAAGCTCGACCCGGTTGGGTTGTTGTTCTGGTTTTGGATCAGTTCGCTCAAATACTGATAAATGCTATTCAGATCAGGTCCATCTGGTTCTGGTCGGGTCCAGATTTGTTCTTAAACCCTGATTATAGAAATGAAATGAAATCATCAGTTAAATCAGAATCAGGTTCCTCCATGTTCGGTTTGGACCGGGTTCTGGTCGGTACCAGATGGACCGGACCGGGCCGGTGGTTCTGCTGATTTAATTGGTTCTAAATAAAATGTCTCATATTTCAGGCCTCACACAGGATTTCCATATTTGGTCGTGTGTCACATTTAGCCGCTGACATCACTTTGATTCGCTGTGTCGTTCTGGCTGAGGGACGAAACTACAAACCCCAGAATGCAGTGGGGCAGCAGCTCCTGTCCTTTCTTTAATCATGGCGACGGTTCCTATGAAGATCAATAATTTAACTGGAGCTGGTAGAAACCTGAGTTCCTGGGTTGGATTCAAAATAAAATCCATTTTTTATACCAGATCAGGTTTTTATTTTTCTGTCTTTTCTAAAAAAGTAAATTAGAAACGGTGTTTATTTCGATCATCCCTTCTGAGTTGTACGACGGCATCAGGGCCATGCTACGAGAGTTTTCAGCTATCAGAATGAAGACGATACCAGAAAAATGTCATCAAATATTCATTTGAATCAGAAAAAAGCTTCTAGTGATATCAAGCAGCTCAGTTTGTCTTCATGCGAAAAGCCACAGAAATTATACATCCTGAACTGAGCACAGCTAACCAAACCTTAGTGCAGAAGCAGCTTCTAATTTACCAGAACAAAACATTTGCAGGAGCCAAACCTGAACTGCTAAATATAACAAATTAGAAGTTAAACCACTAAACACACAAACTGAAGAAATGCTAATTCTAAACCGCTAAAACAATGACGGGAGCTAAAGCCAAACCGCTAAGCATGTTATAAAAGCTAATGCTAACTATTAAAATGATGACATTGTGAGACTCACTAACAGCAAAGTATTGGACCTGAATAGAGGAAGTTCTACAGAGTTCTGCCTCTAGAGGAAAAATAAATGCATGCCACACTATTCAGAGATATCTAAGAATAAAACTCATTTTGGGTTCGAACAGAACAAGATTACAGCTGAAGAGCATCTGCTGCACACACACAGGAATGCAAATGTTCTCTGAGACCCCAGACCAACTGGACCGGGTCAGAACCTCTAGATGCTGACAGGGCCGTGACGTCACAGTCTTTGTCCCCGGAGTGCCTCTTCTTCCTCCGTCCTTCCTACAGGGCAGAGACAACACAAGATGGCTGCCGGGTTATTTATAGGCCGAGCCGCTGCTGCAACCAGAAACCTGCACTCATTCGGGCCGGGGAGGGGGCAGCAGGGGGGCAGCAGGGGGGAGGGGCGGCCTCCATTGTGTGAGTGACACAAAGCAGCCGCCATGTTGGGAAGCTGCTCCGCTTCTGCATGAGAAAGAAGAAGAGGAGGAGGAGGAAGGTGTGGGGCAGATTTACAGCTCAGAGGGGATCTTTTCATTCAAAGGGAGAGGAGGGGGGGGTAATATTCATGGAGGGGGGGTTAGGAAAAAGGCAAGAGGAGGCTGTGAGACGGAGGCGACGTCTGATTGGCTGCGGCTTCAAGCCCCCTCACACCAAGCCTGTCGGCGCGACCAATCAGAGGCCAGGACGCGGTTTGAAAGATGCCAAAAGGAAAAGAGAGGCAGGGGGGCAAAAAAGGGGGCGGCGGGTAAGAGGGGCTGATGGGGGGGGGGGGAGGAAAAAACCCGGAGTCAGAGATGATGAATGTCCCGCTGGAGTCATAAGCAGCAGCTGCAATCTGTTAGAACACGACCCGGTTCTGGTTCTGGTTCCTCCTAATAAATGACCAGCAGAGCTCACTGATCGGAACCAGAACCACAGCTGGTTCTGGAGGGAAGGTCGGCTGCTCTCATTCTGGCTTTAACCTTTATTTACCGCTTTGATCACAGAGCCAGACTCTTTAGCAGCATCTGGTGGCGGCTGGAGGAACTGCAGCTCCTTTTATTCCGATTTTTAATTTAAATCTGTAGATAAATGTTTCCATTAAAGCGCTTAGATGTTTGTGTTTCTGTAATAAACACATAAATCTCTGACTGAGGGTGATGCAGCTGCTGAAGGTGAAATGCGGAGCTGCAGTTCTGCGGTCTGACCTCCATCTTGCTCCTGCAGGATCTGCAGCGCTGCAGCTGCTGCTCACAGGGGCGTGGTCACGTGACCAGCCTGGCCCCGCCCCCTCCCATCCTGTTTTCACTGTTCACAAATAAGGACGCATTACCGCTGAGCTGCTCCGTCGCCATGGAAACACTGACATCACTCCGGTGGTGACTCTCAATCCGGGCTGGTTGCCAGGGCGACGGGCTGCTGTTCGGTTGCCAGGGCAGCTCTGCAGTGTCGTCACTGCCGGAGCAGGATGCTGTGTGCGGCCAGCAGGGGGCGCTCTACCGGCGCAGTGATGATCACCACCACATGCTTTATGTTTATAAAGACATATTTCATTTTTATTTAATATCTTATCCATCACTTGATTACTTTTTTGGGCAGCTAATATTTTTATTTTTATCTGATATATTTGCTGCTTTTCTTCTTTGAAGCCATATAAAGATTTTTTTTAAATGTTGTTATTTATTCATTTGTATTATATTAATAATTTTTCTTTTAGTTGTAAATATGTTCTGTTCTAAATAATTTTGATGACTGGTTTATTTAAATGTTTAAATATAAATTAATTTATAGAACTATGGAGGTGTAAACTTTGCTTCAAACATATAAATGATAAAAACTTCAAAACTTTACCAAAAAAAGAAAATCCCCTGCAAAACTCTCAATCAAAAAACGCTGCAAGAAATAACAGCAGCAAATATTAAACTCTGCAAAATCTCTCCTGAAAACAGGATCCTCCAGGCCACTAGGGGGAGTCTGCCCCCAAATCAAAGGACCAAACTCTCAGCAATGATGAACAGAAGAAAAGTGGAGGAAGGAGGAACAGAGGCGTTATCTTCCTCCCCTTTTCAGGTTTTTACAGAACCAGTTTGTAATATTATTAATATGAACCAATCAGAACAACTAAAATGTTTCATAATAAATCTGGAGGCTCCAGTCTTTTTCTGACCAATCAGAGTGAGCCAAACTTTCTTAAAGGCACAGTACCTTAAATGATTAGCTTTAGGTCCTTAGCAACCCGACCCAACAGGCTCACAGAGTCAAAGCTAACCGGGTCTGAGCAGAACTTTTATTCTTTTTGGGTTTTCTGACAACATCAAATAATTAAAATGATGCTTTAATTAATTGATCCTGGATCAGAACCAGAGAGCAGGTTTCGAATAAAGTTAAAGGTTCTGGTTCTGTTCGACCCGTCTGTCTGTCTCTGGGAGAAAGGTTCTGTTCAGTTTCCTGTGATTCAGATAATTAACCTGCTTAATGCTGCAGAACCTCCTGGGACCAACCAGAACCAGGTGGCCCAGTGGCCCAGTTCAGAGACCCGAGCCCAAGGCTGCAGAATCTGCTGGGAATCAAACCGGCAGCCTTGCAGGTACCGACGCTGCTGCAGACGATGGATTTAAATGTGACTTTTATCATGATCTTTGCAGGGGTCAGAGGTCATGATTCAACAAAACAAAAATGGCCTCCATGTGGAGGTCTAAGACCAGAACCACTGCTCACCCAGAAGAACCCAGTAAAACCCAGAAGAACCCAGTAGAACCCAGGAACCTCCTGGTGATCACCGCTGCAGTCAGACATGGTGGTGGCAGCATGATGCTGTGGGCCTGCTCCACTTCTGAAGGTCTGACAAAAATGGCCTAGTCAAAGTATAAACCTTCCCCAGGAAGTTGCTGCTGGGAAACCCTCCAACAAGTTACACTAGAGCAGGTCAGAGGTCATCCACAGTGACACTAGTGTCACTATTGAGTTAGGGTTGAATAGATTTATTATCTAACTTTAAAATCTGATTGATCTGAAAGTGCTGAGAGGCTCAGAGGTCAGAGGTCAAGCTCCATCAGACTGGAGGGAAACATGAAGATGATCCCAAAGACTTCTGGGGAAATATTCTGACTGATCACACAGTAGAGCACGGTAGTTGCAGCATGTTGTCTTTAGCCGGGTTCTGATCCAAACACACTCTTCCTCTGATTGGCTGATGAACAACATGAAGATTCTGGAGTGGCCTAGTCAAAGTCAGTGCTGTGGCCTGACCTTTAAAAGGATGTTCAACACAACATTATTTTGATTATTTTATAACAATAAAATAAAAACTGAATGTTGTCTTGATTTGCCTTTATTAATAACTAATTTGGTTCAATGATCAGAAAGTGAAATGAGCCAAACAGGAAACCAGGAAGTGAAAACCTCAGATCACTTCCTGTTTCGAGCCGAAGTGTTTCTGGACCCGCTCAGTCTGCAGAACCCGAACCGCTCTGGTTCCAGTTATTTTAGATCTGACCTTCTGTCAGCAGAACAAAGACCTGCAGCTGACTGAGAAACCCGATCTGGGTCCAGAACCGTCCAGAACCTGGAGGAACCCGTTCCCTCTCCACCGTCCCTCACTTCCTGTTTTCTGCTGCAGGCAAAAACAGGAAGTGATCCGATGAGTGTCAGGCCTGCAGGCCGACTCCTGCAGCTCACACACACTTCCTCATTCCCAACCCCCAGAACCCGACCCGACCCAAAAAGGCTCGGCTCACATCGGCTCTCCAACCAGAACCAGCAAAACTGGATCTGCTGCAGGAATCCGAGTTCACAAGGAGAAAAACACAGAACAGCCGGTTATTTCTGTCCCTGCAGGTGTGTGTGTGTGTGTGTGTGTGTGTGTGTGTGTGTGTGTGTGTGTGTGTGTGTGTGGGTGTGTTTCCAGAGGTAAACGTCAGACCCGCTCTGCCCTGCAGGTGGCGCTGCAGCAGCTTCTCTGGATCTGACAAAGTTTTGCTAAAAACCAAAACTGAAAGATTTTCTGGAAAAATGTTTTTTATTCTGTAGAAAATCTCAGTTAGTGAAACATTTCAGGATAATTTTAGATCTTAAAATGATTCAAATATAAATTTATGTTTCTATAAAGTCCAGGTCAGTTCTGGTTCTGGTTCTGGTGTCAATCGATCAGAAGAAGGTGATCCAACCGGATCTCATTACTTTCCTCCTGGGAAAGCACGTGGCGACAGTGGAGAGGAACAAATCCTCCAGCAGAACCGGAACCGGATCGCCCCTGAACCCGCCCTCCCGTAAGGGCGGGTTCAGGGCGGGTTCAGTTACCTGGACCTCACCGTCCAGAACCAGATCAGAACATCCAGGGAGATGTTACTGAGATCCACCTCCAGGGCAGCAGAGCGAGACAGAACCGGGAATCGTCTCTCATGTTGATCCAGAGCCTTCTGCTCCAAGCTGAACAACTGACCTTCAAAATAAGAGCATGAGTAGAAATGTAACTGATGAATTTCAAAACGTTCTCTGCTAATATCAGCTAATGTCCATTCATATCATTCATATTAACTGGACAAGTTTAAAAATAAACTGATCAAACTGAACAGGACCAGAAAGTTCTGCTGCTTCCTGGTCCAGTGATCCGGGTCGCTGTCCAGAACCAAACATCCTGCAGGCAGAACTCATTTAATGAATATTATAAACTTTAAATTCATTTTAAAAACACATTTCTTCACATAATTCTTTGAAATGTATTTTTTAATTAGGATTTTTAGTTTTTGTTTTCATAAATTATTTTCACAATAATTGATGGTTTTAGTTTTCTGTTGACATATAAATTTGACCTTTGACCTTAACTTGTGTTTCGTTGGAAGTAGAAAAAACAGCAACATAATTAAGAGCAAAATACATTAATTTAAAAATTGTAATGAAAATTATTCAGAAAATTGAAATTAAAAAATAGTTACTCAGAAATAAAAGTTTTTCATATAAAAAATAAATATCATTTAAAATGGTAAAAATAAATTAATAATTTTTAAACTAATAAATTGTAAATATTATTCATATTTTTATATTCTCATAAGATATACTTTCCATAATAATTTAAGGCATTGCATTTATTTATTTCATATTATTTTAACCTTTTTAAAACTAACTTAAACATATACGTAATAATTTAAGATGTGAATAAATATTCTGTGTTGGGTTATTGGTCGTCTCTCTCCTCTAATGAGACGCCGGGGCCCCTGGCCCCCTGGCCCACCCCTCCCTGTGGCCCTGGGGGACCTGCTACCGCAGCTAATGGCCGACGGACGGACGGACAGACGGGTGGAGGGACGGCGTCTGCAGGGAGTTCAGAGGAAATGAGGCGAGAGAGGGAGGGAGGAAAAAATGAAGAACAAACTCATTAAAAATCTCCACATATCAATAAAATCTCCCAGAGATCAGACGCCATGTTGCTGCAACGGCTCTCATTATTATTGCTATTTATTCTCCTCCTCCTCTTCTTCCTCCTTCTCCTCCTCCTTCTCCTCTTCCTCCATGTTTGGTCTGAGGGAACTTCTCCTGATCCTCCAGCGGGGAGGGACTCGGCTTCCTCCCGGTCTCAGGGGGCGACTCCCGTATTTTTAGAGAGGCAGACTTACTGGCTCTGCTGAGAGAGGGCGTGTGTGTGTGTGTGTGTGTGTGTGTGTGTGTGTGTGTGTGTGTGTGTGTCTGGGAGGAGAAGCTGACAGTGACAGATGGAGCATCATGTCTCTTCATGTCGGCCTCCTGCTCTGCTGAATCAGCTGCAGAACGACTCAAACCGACTCCAACAACAAGCTGCAGTTACTCAGCTTCAAACATTTCTTCTTCTTCTTCTTCTTCTTCTTCTTCTTCTGCTTCTTCTTCTTCTTCTTCTTCTTCTTCTCTCTCGGTGGGAGAGAGAGGAGGTGACAGTTTGTCCCAGAGAGCAGCAGATAAATGTTTTGGTTCTGTCTCATGTCCAGAACCTTCTTCAGAGCTGGTATGAGGAGAAACATTGGGAGTGTCTGCATGTACGAGTGTGTTGTGCATTCGGACACGTGCGAGTCGGCTGGTTCTGTAGAGCTTCTCGGATGCTGGAGAACTTCTCCGGTTCTGGACTTGTTCAGGTCAACCTTTGGCTCAGAAGTGGATCTGAAAACTGTTTTGCATCTTTAGCTTTCATTTCCTCTGAGCCGCCCAGCAGCTGAGCTAACAGGAAGTTTCCTCTGGTGGTTGCAGGAGGCCGGTTCTGATCCAGAACCAGGCAGCCCGGTTCTGCAGCCAGGAAGCTGCCAGTGTTAAAATGAGGCCTGGAAGCCAGTTGGTCCTCATGAGGAACTGCAGAGTTTAAAACGCTTTAATTTGCTCTTCCTGCAGCCTGGACCGTTGGTCCTCGTTTCACACCAACTTCTGCTTTCAGAAGAAACAATTCTTCTGTTTTTCTCAGCAGCAGAGGAAGTTCTAAGGTGTCCACAGTGTGGGGCGGGGGCCATTTACGGCCCATAGACTTAGTCTTTGCGGCCGCCAACTGCAATTCAAAAACAATGCAAACCATTAGCTTTCCTCAGACAGAAACATTATAATAATAATAATAAACTGTTATTATTATTGAATGTGATTAAAATGAAAAGTTTGTGGTGAAATGAAACTTTATATCTAATGAAACTTTTCAACTAATTCAAACTGAATCAAATTGAATTAGTTGATGCAGATGTAAACTCCATTGATAAAAAATTGTCAGATCCAACATAAAGTATTTAATTTAGTTTTCTCTTTAATTTCAGGATCACATCCACTGGAACGTGAGGTCTTTAAACGTGGCTAAATGGAGCTAACGTTCTTAAAGAAACAGTGACTTGTTTTGTTTTTTAATTCAGAACAAAATATTAGTAGTACCTCCTGTGACTTTATTATATAATTTTATGTGTGTGTGTGTGTGTGTGTGTGTGTGTGTGTGTGTGTGTGTGTGTGTGTGTGTGTGTGTGAGTGTGTGTGTGTGTGTGTCATCTTTTCAGCTGACAGTTTTGGAGTGATGATATAAAAGGTTTTGTTATAAACTAATTCATCTGGTCGTTATTTCATCTCAGCTTGTTTCTAGTGTTAACTCTAAAATGGCCTCCATTAATGAATAAAGATGCATCAGATTAAATCAGATTTCCTCAGTGGAATATAAACACTAAATGCACCAATAAAAACTTTACACAAAACAAAATCCACCATAAATATTCTACAGTCAGAGCTTTATGTGATGTTAGGTCAAAAGGTCATTTATTCAAAACAGAGGTTTTCATTCACAGAGTTCAAGTTTAGCTTGTTAGCATAATTTAGCGTAGCCAACATGGTGGAAGGCTGCGCAGTTAGAGCAAGAAGGTTCTGGGTTTTATTCCCGGCCCGGGTCTTTCTGCTCTCCCTGTACATGGTGGGTTCTGTTCGGGTTCTGACTGGATTCTGCAGCTTCCTCCCACAGTCCAAACGAACACCAGTCAGGTTGACTGGGCTCTGCAGGTCTGTGTGAAGCTGGTTGGTTGTTTGTCCTCTGTCTCTCTGTTGCCCTGCGATGGACTGCTGACCCGTCCAGGTGACCTGATGGATGGATGGATGGATGGATGGATGGATGGATGGATGGATGGATGGATGGATGGATGATGGATGGATGGATGGATGGATGGATGAATCTGGTCATTGCTTATTTTAAGAATTGCTGCTGTAACTGAAGATTTCCTCTTTCGTTCAGGTTCAATACTTTGACCTTTGACCTTTTATTTTGTACATTTCATCGTCTGTTTATTTGTCATTGTCAATTTTAGCGCTAGCTTATTTTACTACCTAGCTTAGCTTACACTGGCTAAAGGCACATGCTAACTGAGGATACAAAGAATTCATCTAGTTTTCTGTTTTATTTAATTGTGGATTTAATGTAGATTAAAGAAACAAGATGTTATCCAGAAAAGTTTCTAGACTTTTACTGCAATGATCCTACAAAATGTTTAATGCTAATCTTTATGCTAAAACTGCAGATCATTTATGTTTTTTCCTCTTTTTTATTCATCAAGTTACATTTTATGGAAAAATCTGACTATCTACCTATAATGTTTAAGTTTGGGAGGTTAAATAAAATGAGGATATTTTTATTTGCAGGCTCTTATTGTGTAGTTTTGGAGCTACTGTCTGTCTTCCTGTCAGTCCTCATGCTAATTTAAGCAGCATATTTTAAAATCACAACTCATTTATCTCTTTTTAGCTCCTAAATGTTTATTAAGTTTAAATTTAATTGCAGAACTTAAAATCTTTTAGAACAGTTTGTGTTGCTTACAGTAAGTTTAATGGGATCTAATAAAGAGTTGAGCAAAGTGTCGTCCTAAAACTTAAAGTTTTCTGAAGGTTAGATAAACATGTTGATTTTGACCTTTGGAGACTTTATTATTGTGACTTTTAGTAAACTGACTGCTGGTTATCAGCCATTATGCTCAGCTAATCTGCTTATAGTAGATTTATTACTGAATATTCATTAAATGAATAAATGGGAATGCTAAAGTTTCTGTGAACTAATGACCTTCAGCTTCCTCCTCAGAATAAATATGTTTCAACGTTGACGCGGTTTATCATGTTGACCATCTGAAATAATCTTCCTGTTTGACTGAACTCTAACTGCTGTTTATTCAGGCTGCTGGCTGTGAGTCAGCAGCTCTGACATGTTTCCATTTTCTCCTCCAGATCCTCAAACTTTCAGGTCTGATGTCAGATCTGAGCGCGAATGAAGCTCCTGGCTCAGGTTTCACAGGGAAACCATGTTGTCAGGATGAGAAAGTAGATTTTTATTTGGGTGAAACACATGAAAGCAGGTTTGACTCCGGATCCAGGCCGAGCCGGACTCCACTCCGGGCTTTGGCTGCTGCCGCTCAGCCTGCTTCCTCAGCAGGCGCCATTTCAGGATCTGCTGAGGCCCTTCATCTGCATCATGGCAGAAACAAAAGCAGCTCTTTGTCTGCAGCCTCCATGTTTCCACCTTCACACCTGCAGACGTCTGAATGCTCAACGCTGCTGCAGCCTGCGGCACCGCCGCCGCCGCAGCAGCGCCGCCTTTACACACTTACAACCTGGCAGGAGACCAAAGGTCACCTGGAAACACTGACCCCTCGGCCTCCAGCCAACACTCCATCGTTTAGGAGACTTTTATTCTGAAAAATGAAAGGAAGAAATGTCTTTTCTTCTCTGACCTTTAAGGGACGAAACATTTTGACCCTAAACAAGCTGACAGTCCAGTTTGTAAATGTTTGGAGCGTAGTGCTTTTTATTTTTAAGAAGCTGAACCCGATTGTTTATGGCAGCGCTGCTTCCTGTGCTTTATTGTCCTTTTGGGCCGTTTTACAGCCTCCAGGCCTCATTTATAACCCGACTTCCTCCAACCTGGATCCACCAGAAACAATTTGGAGGGAAAAGAAAGCCTCTTTACTTTTACGGTATGGAAACGCCTCCCCCACCTTCACATGCACACACAAATAAAGGCCATCACATATCAAAGGAGTGTTTGATCTGGGTGTGTGTGGGCCCGGGGTGGAGGGCTGGGGGGCGGCCCAGGGGGTGGGGCGGGTGCAGGAAGGGGGACAGACAGAGCCGCAGATAAGGAGTGGATGGGGGGCAGGAATGCCAAACCTACACTGTTGCACTGCTGAATGGAAACACTGTAGTGCAACCCACACAGCAGCACCGCAGTCCTGTTGGTGACACCTGCAGGCTGCAGCTGGTACTGCACCGAGTTCAGTCAGGTTCTGCCTCAATATTTGTCTGAAATGATGATTTTAGTCGAATTATTGACTAAAATCTCTGAGTTTATCTGCGGTTCAGATAAACTCAGTCATATGAAAACTAATGGTGAAAATTATCAATCGAGTTAATTTCATTTTAATTAGATATGATTAGCAACATTTTCAATTCAAAACCCAAATTTGCTGCTCGATGCCTGAATGAACAATGAGATGCTGAACCTTAAAGGGATCCGACATGTGAAACATCCCAGTCCTGATCAAACCCAGAAATCAGTAATCAATTAATCCCAATCAATCAACAAAATCAGCAGCTTTATCAATTCAAATCGTCTTTTTGCTGCTAGATCATTGAATAAACAAACAGCTGAACAGATATTTAAAGTTTTTAATTCTTCAGTTCTTTAACCATCAAACTGGAGCAAAGTTCATGTTTCCAGAGTTTCAGGAAATCTTCAGAGAACGGACTGTAGACGCTGACATTAGCATTAGCTGCTATGTGCTGCTATGTGCAGCTAATGATAATTTAATTGCATTTAAATGCATTAAAATTGTAACACTTTAAAATCTTTGGACCAGTCAGAATGTGGAGGACAGAAAACGTTTCAGGGACATTCGCTACGTTTTTGGATTAAACTTTTGAAATGAAGGACGAAGTGACTGAGCTGTTCGGTTGAACCAGGATGAATTTCATCAGATTCTGAAACTATGCATGGCTGCAGAAAGTAGATGTTCAGAACCAGAATGGACCTCAGGAAATAGAGAGAAGTTCAGAAATGTTTCATGCCTCTGGTAAGGCACAGATCCAGCAATTGATCAGAAATCATTTGGTGAACATGTTTCCATCTGCGCTTTAGCATATTTTTCATAAAAGCCAAATATACTTGAATTGAGAAAAAGACCATGTTTGTGAAGTTGTTTCAGTTTTACTCTTTCTCCCTCCAGGAAGATGTGATGTTGAGACCATTAATGATTCAATCATAATTCACCAATTTTCCATAAACTTACAATTTTCAAAAGTCATTGCAAAGTTTCCACAAACCCGACTAATCAGCTTCACACATTTCTGTATTTCCTTCTTTTCTGACCAATCGCAGCAACTCGGCTGGATTCTGACCAATCCCCTCTCTGACTGAACTTCCTGTTTCACGTCGTCGTCTTTAAAGATGAAAACCTTTTCTGATTTCTCAACCTAAATGACTAACATGGGATTATTTTTTTCCCCAGGACAAAAATTATCCTGGGGAAATTTCTGGTCCTGGTTCTGGTCCTGGTTCTGGTTCTGGTTCCAGGAACTTTAAACATGCTTTTTGTTCTTTAAATACTAATAATATTCAAATCCTGTTTTTGGAAAGGTTTTCTGCAACAATTTAAGCTTTTTAAATTCTATGACAAAATAAAG
The DNA here is from genome assembly GCA_903067105.1 of Poeciliopsis infans. NCBI lineage: Eukaryota > Metazoa > Chordata > Actinopteri > Cyprinodontiformes > Poeciliidae > Poeciliopsis > Poeciliopsis infans. Next base: position 17,680 of record CAEGAA010022755.1, on the reverse strand, counting down.
GTTAAGAATGTTGCAACTTTTTGAAGAACGTTTCTCAGAAACTTTCTTCTCACCAACATGTTGACGCCTGCAGGCTGAATGTTGTTGAGCTTTTGTGTTTTGACTGAGTTGAAGTTCAGAGTCCAGGACCAGAGCGGACGAGTTTCAGTGTGAATCATTAACAAACGAACTGAGAAACCTGCTGGGTAATCCACAGAAATTCCTCTGAGCTGTAATCTGTAATCTGTAATCTGATCTGTAATCTGATCTGTGATCTGTGATCTGTGATCTCCATGTTTCCTCTGAAACGTCTGGATTTCTCCAACCAGAGAAGAATCTCAGTAAAACTAAAACGAGTCTGAACAGTTTCTTTCATTTGACCCGAAGGAGGTTCTGGTTCTAGTTCTGGTTCTGGTTCTGGTTCTGGTTCTGGTTCTGGTCCTGGTTCTAGTTCTGGTTCTGGTTCTAGTTCTGGTTCTGGTTCTAGTTTTAGTTCTGGTTCTGGTTCTAGTTCTGGTTCTGGTTCTGGTTCTGGTTCTGGTTTTAGTTCTGGTTCTGGTTCTGGTTCTGGTTCTAGTTTTAGTTCTGGTTTCTGGTTCTAGTTCTGGTTCTGGTTCTGGTCCTGGTTCTGGTCCTGGTTCTGGTTCTGGTTTTAGTTCTGGTCCTGGTTCTGGTTCTGGTTCTGGTTCTGGTCCTGATTCTGGTTCTGGTTCTGGTTCTGTTCTGGTTCTGGTTCTGGTTCTGGTCCTGGTTCTGGTTTTAGTTCTGGTTCTGGTTCTGGTTCTGGTCCTGGTTCTGGTTTTAGTTCTGGTTCTGGTTCTGGTCCTGGTTCTGGTTCTGGTTCTAGTTCTGGTTCTGGTCCTGATTCTGATTCTAGTTCTGGTTCTGGTCCTGGTTCTGGTTTTAGTTCTGGTTCTGGTTCTGGTTCTGGTCCTGGTTCTAGTTCTGGTTCTGGTTCTGGTTCTGGTCCTGGTTCTGGTTCTGGTTTTAGTTCTGGTTCTGGTTCTGGTCCTGGTTCTGGTTCTGGTTTTAGTTCTGGTTCTGGTTCTTTTCAGATTATTTGGGTTTCAAGGTCTTCCTGATGTTTCTTCTTCTTCTGCTCTTATTAAGTCAGTCTGAAGGTTTTCTTCCTGCAGCTCTGAGTTTTTATAAATTAATATTTATTTCTATTTTTATGTAATCAGGTTGGAATTGATCAACTTTTTATAAAATTAGATTTTAGTGAATATAAGTTTCAGTTTCAACAGTCTGAGAAGAAAATTATGTTTTTGTTAAAGTTTTTTTCAAACATGTTTTAAAACATAAAACTAGAAATAAAATATAAAATGCAGTTTCTGTAAAATGAAGAGTATTTATTGATCCCACAGCACATCAGTAAAATATTCCCCAGTATGGAAATATAATAAAAAACTATTTACAGATGGAAATAAATCCAGTAGAAACCTGAAAATCTGGGGATTTTTTTTGATGCAGAAAAATCTGAGTGGATTTAATGTTTATATAAATGTTGGATTTAAAATGATTTATGTATTACAGATCACAGATTTATGTGCAGGTCTGGACCCGGTTTGGACCCGGTTTGGACCCGGTGCAGGTCTGGACCCGGTGCAGGTCTGGACCCGGTGCAGGTCTGGACCCGGTTTGGACCCGGTGCAGGTCTGGACCCGGTGCAGGTTTGGACCCGGTGCAGGTCTGGACCCGGTTTGGACCCGGTCTGGACCCGGTGCAGGTCTGGACCCGGTGCAGGTATGGACCCGGTGCAGGTCTGGACCGGCCCTGTCCAGATGTGCGGGCTGAGCAGCAGCAGGCTCGGTGGAGGTGACATCATGCTATGTGGTTCTGGTGATAAACATGCAGGAATGTCTGGAATGTAAACCGGGTCGGAACCAGAAAGTTCTGATGATCAAATCTTTCTGCAGGATGAAGCTCCAAAACCAGAACCTGAGTATGAATATATTTGACCTCCAACCCTGACCGGGTTCTCCAGAACTCCCAGTTTGAAAACATGAATACTTCCGTCATCAGTTATGGAAGCAGCTGACTGGACCGCATCACGTTCTGATCCAGGACAGGATGGAGATTCAGTGCTTGTTCGGGTCGGACCGCCTCGTGTTCTGACCCATTATCCAACACTTCCACCTTAAATCGGAGCTGCTACTGAGCTTCGGCTGAGTTAAGGCGGACTGACTGCGAACTGGGTTCAGGTCCGGACTTGAAGATGGAGGTTCTGCTGTCACACCTGGAGGACGGGTCCGGACCTGTTCTGGTTCTGGTGAATCAGCTCTGTGATCCCAGCCGCTTCCAGCCTCATGGTGGAAAGTTTTATTCCACATTTATTTCATCTTTCATGACAAAAACAGAAAAAATACTAATAATTTTAACATGTTGGGTTGTTAGTTAGTTGTTAGTTAGTTGTTAGTTAGTTGTTAGTTAGTTGTTAGTTAGTTGGTAGTTAGTTGGTAGTTAGTTGGTAGTTGTCATGTCAGGGTTAGGGTTAGAGTCTCTGCTCCGCCTGCTGGTCTCCTGATGGCCGCCAGGTGGCAGCAGACTGACTCTTACTCAGTTATTCATTATTTTCTGTTCAAAATATTAATAAATGTAGAGAAAAAATTTTAAACAATTTTAATTAAACAACAAAATTAATTAAATGATGTTAAAAAGCATGAAATCTTGAATAAAAATGAAATTTTGGATGGAAAAAGTGAAAATGAAATTGAATTTCTGAGTTTTATTTGAGTTCATGTTAATAATCTGTTGGATCTTCTGGACCAGCGGTTTTCAATATTAATAACCAGTTCAATGTGAAAAACAGTCTAGATTAATAAAAAATTAAAAAGTTCTTTTGTGATAAACTGGTTTCCATCATGACTCCATGTTGCATCATTTTTATCATTAAGTTGGAAACAATATTATTTTTTTTCCATTTTGATTTTATTTTTTCTTCCCACAGGAAACAAATGTTTCTTCTTCTCTGCATGTTTTATGTTTTATTTATTTTAAAACCTGAAAACAGGAACAAAATGCAAAAATTATTTAAGAATATTTCCTAAAGTAAACATTTATGTTTACGGCTTTGAGGATTATTAATGTTGGAGAATTCTGATCTAAATCAGCAGAAATATCAGAAGAAAGTCTTGATTCATAAATGAAAAACAGCTGCAGTTAAGATCCAACACTTTATGTCATAATAATAATAATAAGAAGAATAATAACATAAAATTAAACAGATGTGAAAAAAAGAAACAAAACAAAATATTTTAAATGTATAAAGAGTCAGAATGTCCTGCAGAACATTTGACAAAAGAAAAACAGATCAATTCTTCAATGTGTCTCTATGAAAAATGAGTTTCTGCTCTGCAGCAGCAACGAGCCAGAGGAGCTGCGCCTGCCAGCGGCCAGCAGGGGGCGACAGAGACTGAAGCATCAATCAATCACTGCTGAACCCAGAGACACCTGGAGACACAGAGACACCTGGAGACACAGAGACACCTGGAGACACGGAGACTCCTGGAGACACAGAGACACCTGGAGACACGGAGACACAGAGACACCTGGAGACACGGAGACACCTGGAGACACCTGGAGACACAGAGACACCTGGAGACACGGAGACACCTGGAGACACAGAGACACCTGGAGACACAGAGACACCTGGAGACACGGAGACACCTGGAGACACCTGGAGACACCTGGAGACACAGAGACACCTGGAGACACGGAGACACCTGGAGACACGGAGACACAGAGACACCTGGAGACACAGAGACACCTGGAGACACGGAGACACAGAGACACCTGGAGACACAGAGACACCTGGAGACACGGAGACACCTGGAGACACCTGGAGACACCTGGAGACACCTGGAGACACGGAGACACCTGAAGACACTTGGAGACACTTGGAGACACCTGGAATTTTCTCCAGGTGTCTCCGTGGTTGCTGGTTGGAATCCTGATCTGATTCTTTCTACACACACATCCTCTCAGATTACATTATAACATTTGTGTGTGTGTGTGTGTGTGTGTGTGTGTGTGTGTGTGTGTGTGTGTGTGTGTGTGTGTGTGTGTGTGTGTGTGTGTCCAGTGGGACTCTGCAGATCAATAATGGATGTGAGCTGCTGTGAGCAGGACGCACTGAGCATGCTCAGTGCAGCTGAGTGAGGTCACAGCCTCAACTGACCCACTGACCTCCACAATCATCATCTTCATCTTCATCTGAGCTGGAAGGTTGTGACGTCTGATAACTGAACTGCTTTCTGCAGGAAACCTCCATCTGGATGTCTGACAGGAAGAGACACGTTTCTACGTTTATCATCAGATTTTATTTACAGGTCATGATTGTTTATGATCCTCCACGTCTCTTCAGACGGTCGTTGTTGTGGACGGTGATGCTGCGGGCCGGTGATGCTGCGGGCCGGTGATGTTGCGGGCCGGTGATGCCGCGGGACGGCAGCAGCTCCAGTAGCAGCCGGTCTGTTGATGAGAGGCCTCTGACTGAAGGCTGCTGCTGTGTGACGGTGATGATGTGATAACAGCAGCGATGATGTTCTGATGACATCATCAGTCGTTTCGTTATCTCTATTCTCTGTCATTGAACAGCGCCGCAGATGAAGACCGGCCCGGTCCATCCGGGTCCCGTCGGTGATGAAGAACCCACTGAGAGGTCCGCCTCCTTCCGCTCCAGAACCAGAACCGGAGGAGCTGAGACTCAATCATCTCCTCCATCATGAACCTGTTGCAGTAAAACCTGAACTGACGCTTCCTCTGGGTTGCCAGGTTGGGAGTCGGCGCCTGCAGGAGACGCTGCAGAGAACGGACCATTATGTTCTCCATCATTCCCAGTGAGTAACTGGGCCTTTCACTGGGAGATAAAGGCTTGTTGTCTCAGTGAGATGGACGGCTGGGAGTTTCCATCCCTCCCAGTTCAACCAGTTTGACCAGTTGTCTGGTCAGGAAACCAGTCTAACAGCAGAACACAGTCGTCTGTTTTCCAGGAATAAAATGTGTCTTTTAGCTTTTGGATCCTGATGGGAGAAACTGGCAGATTGACTCTATAAACTACAGTCAGACATCCAGATCCAGAAATTAGTTGTTTAACTCAAAGTTCAGAATCCTTCAAATCCACACATGAAGAGAATAATCTGATTAATCCAGATTATAATATCAACTCATTCAAGAGACATGAAAATGAGAGAAATCAATAAACACATTTAAACCTCTGAGGCTGCAGCTGCAGTTCCTCTGGCGGCCACTAGGGGCGCCTCAGGTCGGCAGTTCTCCCTCCTGAGATCAGAGCCTTCTCTAATCAATCAATCAATCAATTCATCAATCAATCAATTAAGCAATAGTTTATTTCAGTTCACAGTGCTTTACATCACAAAACAATAAAACAATCAAACATTTTGATTATTGGCTTCACCAAAACCATCGTTACATCAAAAATGTTTATCAATTTAATCTAATGTTTCCATAGCAACTAACCTGCTGGGATTATAATCTAGATTGAGAGACATTCAGGGTTTCGGCTGGTTTTCAGTTTTCTGGAAGTTTGTTCCAGATTTGCGGTGCATAGAAGCTGAATGCAGCTTTCATGTTTGGTTCTGATTCTGCTCTGCATTCCAGAACCAGAACCAGAACCAGAACCAGCAGGTTGATCCTGCTACCAGCAGTAGTTTAAGGTTCAGGTCAGAGGTCAACCTGATCTCTAGTGTCCAGCTGTAATAATGCAAGCTGTGTTGACTCTAGATCCATAACTCTAGATTGTTATTCTTTAGGTCCAAACAGACAAACTAAAGTTTTGTTTCTGTTCCACTAGAAAGTTTTGTGTCATCTACACATGTATCTGTTCAGTGACTGGATGGGGTCAAAGGTCACCTGGTAGCGCTGTGTATCATCAGCGTCGTCATGGTAACTGATCTTATTTCCTGTAATGACCTGAGCCAGTGGGAGCCTATAAATATTGAAGCAGAGGAGTCCTGGGACTGAACCTTGGGGAACTCCACATGTGACCTTCCTGCTTCCTGCTGGAGGAGAAATCTGACCTTTGACCTGCATCCATAACCAGATTCTTTTTGTCTGAAGGTTTTAATAACCAGATTAAACAGATTCCAGATGGGATCTGCTGAGGAAACGTCTCCAAAACACAAGTTAGAGAAAACAAGACATAAAAAAATCGGTTCATGGGACTGGAGCTTTGGATCAATAATCAATAATCACTGACATAAAATGACTTCCTGTAGTTTGCAGAAAAGTTACTTGTACTTGTTTTAATTCTTCTAATAATTAAAACAATCATTAAGCAGATCAAATTAATTCTGCTTATTTTTCATGTAATGTATTAGAAATACATTTAAAGATGCAAATAAACAACATTAAATTGTTTATGTTTATTTATGCACATCTTTTAATGTTTGCTTGTTTAAAATAAATATTTTTTATTGTGAAAAATGTTTATTTGAAGTAAGAAAAAAGCATTTTATTGACCAAAAGTCAAGAACAGTTTTCCTTTAGTGAACATTTCCTTATTTTTAGCAAAGCCTGTGAAAACCTGTGAATCAATACATCAATAAAACTCATGTTTCTGATCAACCGATTAATACAATGAGTATTGATAACTGTTCAATAAACAGATTTATTAAACAAGATGAGGCCCAGGCGACCCAGCGCTGAGGAGGAAAACAGATTCAGGTTGTTAAAATCTTTATTGTTTGTTCAGTTGTGAGTTTCTGTTGTTCATAACGATCAATCAAGTATTTCAGCCAAATCGATTGATCGTGATGAACTGATTCAGCTGATCAGGTTAGATTTGTCCAACGTTCCAGATTTACTTAAATTAATGAAAAGTTTTTACTGATTGTTTTTTTATTGCTCCAGATTTCAGCGCCGCTCTCTGCCTCCTCCTGGTGGGTCGGGTCCATGAGGTGTTTGGGCCGACCAGAACCAGAACCAGAACCAGAACCAGATCCATCAGGCTGAACCGCTCATTTATCTGGCCGCCGGCGGCCGGTTAAATATTAACGATCCGTCGGATTGGGAGGAGAAAACCCACTTTGACCCAGACGGGATCCTTCAATAATACCTACTGGACCCGACCGGCATCAGAACCCGACCGGCATCAGAACCCGACCGGCTCCAGAACCCGACCGGCTCCAGAACCCGACCGGCTCCAAAACCCGACCGCCTCCAGAACCCGACCGCTTCCAGAACCCGACCGGCATCAGAACCCAACCGGCTCCAGAACCCGACGGGCTCCAGAACCCGACCAGCATCAGAACCCGACCGGCTCCAGAACCCGACCGGCATCAGAACTTGACCGGCTCCAGAACCCGACCGACTCCAGAACCCGACGGCCTCCAGAACCCGACGGCCTCCAGAACCCGACCGGCTCCAGATGCTAAACTAAAGGTTTTTTCTTTCCTTCCAGTTCATTTAAATCCTCCAAACCAGAGAAGTTTTTTTGTTTGTGCGTCTCAGAGAGTCTGAAGTCCTGCTTGTTTTCCCTCCATCAAACTTTCTCCTCTTTGGAAACTTTAAAAACACGATCAAATAGGAAACATTAAAATCAATCACTCATCGCTGGAGTTTAGATTCTGACAGAAGTTTGGATGAGAACAATCTGAAACTGGACTGAACTTTCATCAGAAGGCATCCCTCAGCATGACGCTGCCACCACCATCTGGTATCATGACCACGGTGAGTGCAGGTTGATAAATGAAGGCCACAAAGTTCACGAGTCGACTGAAGCCTGGACCTGTTGGTCCTTGATTGAATTTTATTTAGATTTATTATCAGTCAAGTTCATTTGTGCATTTCAAAGTTTTACTCCACAAAATCCAAAAGGCACCAGAACATGGAACAGCCAGCGATCTGATGCACAAATATACATCATAAATGTTGTATCTTCAGATATTAGACTAAATGATGTTGTCAACATATGCACACCACACTTTTCAGAATTTTTCCCCATTTTCTTTCTTTTTCACATAAAACTAACAAAATGTCACAAAATGTTGTCAAAAAGACATAAAGATGATGACTATTCCTGGATCCTGTTCTGAGATTATCAGCAAACAAACTGGAAACGTAGAAAACATTGAATAGATGCTCATTCCTAAACTGCATGACTAATATTTCCAGACTGGGACGCCGGTGGTCTGCAGGACGTCTCTGATCCTCGTCCTCCGGGTAACGCCGTCCATCAGCATGGCGTCCTTGCTGCCTGATCGATAGATCCACACAGATCAGAGGAGATAGAGAGGCAGGCCGGTCATGTGACTCTGAGGGGAGGCTGTGATTGGCTGTGAGAGGAACGGAAACGTCTGACAGAGGAACGTGTTCTGGAGCTGATCTGGATCCATCCATGCAGTATTGAAGAAAGGAAAGTATAAAACAGATAAAATAAAACAAACATAAAATAAGTCTGGATATAAAAATACATGTTTTTTTTGTAATCATGATTAATGTATGCAATAATTTCAATTTTTGATGAAGCAGAACATCAATTGTTGAACAACCAGCATCATGTGTTGGCAGGACCATCAGCCTCCTGGTAAAATGAAGAACGGAGTTCCTCAGGGATGAGTGTTCAGGCCTCTAATCCTTTTGGTCATGATAATGAGGGACTGGATTTAAATTTTTAATCAAGATAACTGCATCTACATTGACAATTCAAGAACTCTTTTTGCTGCCAAATCGTTGATTTTATAGACATGTAAGTTCAACAGCAGCGATTTTAATCATTTTTCATTTGTTCTTCAGGTTCTTTAACCATCAGATTGGAGATAAATGTTATTCCATCCATTCAGTTTCCCAGAGTTTCAGGAAGTCCTGGTCGTCCATGGAGAAAAATGGCAGGATAACGGCAGCATTAGCATTAGCAACATGTCTGGCATTGAGATGCTATTTTAGGCTTGAATAGCTTCACTGATAGGCCAATTCCTTTGAGCACAACGTAAACACAACAATAGTGTTTTCCAGCGACCAATCAGGTGGTTTCAAAGCAAATCTTAACCCCCGGTGATCCGAGGGCAGCAGCTCGGTCGTCCAGCAGCGGCTGCTGCTTGTGCGTCAGATTCAGGGGCGAAACACAAGAATTCATGTCTGTCAGTAAAAATGTTTTTGAAAGAATTAGTCATTTGAAATGAACAAGTTAAAATCTGAGCCCATCTAAGAACATATTGTATTGATAAGTATTCAGTCCTTTGAGAAGCCTCCACCACCAGCCTGGACTCCACAGGAGAAGCTGCTCAGGTTCTTTGGTTGGCCGGTTTGGTGCCGGTACCAGACAGGAAGCTGAAGATCCATCTTCTTCCTGAATGTTCTCTTCTCACCTCCTCCTTGTTTCTACTCTGATGCTCTTTCCTGGACACCAGGGCTGATCCAGGGTTCGTTGTTGGAGGAACACTGACCCGTTCTGGTGGGCATTCGCTTCCTGAACTTTGACCCCAAGGCCCAGAGGAGTGAAAAAGCAGGCAGAGCAGAGAGAGACATCCCCTACTCCAACATCTTTCTAACCTCATGGTCAGACAAAGATTTAAAAAGGAGCAGCAAAAGCCAGGGAGGTGGATTAGCATCTTCAGTCAGAAATCTCTTCTGATTCACCGCAACACTGACTGCTACTGGAGATCCTTCCTGCCAACAGCATCACCAGCCACAACGACATGAAGGTTCTCCGTTCGGGGCTCAGTCTCTACGGAGAATACCGTAAAAACCACAGAGCAGAAAACCTCCAGGTGTTACCAGGATGACCTTTGACCTTCAAATATTATCAGCATGCAGGAGTCTGTGAAGTTAATAAAATCTACAAAATGTTCTCTGGTTGTTTTATGCCTTCATCTGCATGAGAAACCGATTTATTTCATTTCTGTTAAAAGCTGATCAATAATTCTGATCATTTGATTCTATTGAAAAAAAAAAGGTCAGAATTTTTATCTACAAACCAAACTAAGGAACATTTTAACAGAACAAAACAAAGAAAAAAGCAAAAATTAATAGATTTATATGAACTACTGGAGATACTATTGACCAGGCCGGAAGTTCTGACCGGATCCAACCGGATCCAACCGGTCCTCCTGGTGTCCAGTCGTTTTCCAGTAGAGGTCCAACACGCAGAAACCCTGAACGACCCCTCAATGTGGATCAAATGAATTGGACTGGTTCTGGACAGACAGCACCGAGTCAACCTCTTTGGGTTCAAACGGCTCGTTCAGAGGAAGTTCACCATAACAGGAAGTTCCATCAGAGGAGCCAGCTGCACTTCCTCCAGTCCAACAGTTCTGCTGCTCTGGGTTCTGCTACTCTGGGTCCGGTTGCTCTGGGTTCTGCTGCTCTGGGTTCTGCTGCTCTGGGTTCTGCTGCTCTGGGTTCTGCTGCTCTGGGTCCGGTTGACGTGAACTCAAATGAGCACCAGGAGAAAATGTTTCCGAGTCTTTTACCAAAGACAACAGAGAAATCCTACTGCTAAAATCTGACACCAGTCAAATTTTGTTTCCATCAGGTGAAGAAGGAAGTTGTGTTCAGTGTCTTCTTCTGAGTGCTTCATGTTGTTTCCTTCAGTGCTTCTTGATGCAGCGCCCCCACAGGCGAGGAAAGGAACAGGTTGCTCAATGAGTTCGGATCGTTTGGCTCAGTGCGGTGTGAAAGAGAACCACAGCAGCTGGACATGGAACAAATGTTGCCATTTTGGTTCCCAATCGAACCGAGTCCACTGCACTATCAGGTGTGAAAACAGTAAAAGCAGCTGAGCTGAAGTTGCTGCTCCTGAAGCATCCATCCCTGTCCAGCAGGTTGAGACATGCCGCTGCACTGCTCCATCCCTATCTCCATCCACCTCTGTTCTATCAGGCTGAGTGGGACGGAGCAGGAAAAACCGGAAAAAGACGGATCCAACTGCTGTTTGAGTCATGTGTGGTCTGGAGGAACTGATCTGAGCCGGAGTGGGAGGAGCTGATGAAGGAACCTGCATCCAGCTTCTGTCCCTCCAGACGCTGTGGTCTGAATCAGGCTGTCCTGGAAAACCTCCAAACTGGAGCCAACAAGCTTCCTGATCCACCTCATCTTAATCCCAAGGAGGAAAACTATCATCTGGTAAACCCTCCACCTCCTGTAGGGCAGATAATTAATGCCCACCACCAGTTTCCTTCTTCACTAAATGTTTTCAGAAGCTAGAAGCCGTAAAAACTAGGAGTGCATCAATTACAGTTTTCTGACCAATTTTTAAAATTCTGATTTCCGCCAATACCGTTTTTGTTGAAAATGTTGAGTTAATCAAAGATTTGAGGTTGATTTTCAGAGCTTTGCAGAGGCAGATAAGATTAGTGGAACCTGCTGCCTGAACCTGCTGCCTGCGATGAGCCTCATCTTCAGGTTTTATGTCTGTTTGTCAGACAGTCCTGGAGTTTTCTGCTGTAGAACAGAATCTATTAGATATTTATGCCATGTTTCGATAGTGATTCCTGTATTATTATCTAATATCACTTGTGAAAGTCTACTGACACCTTTCAGCTGTGTTTCGATGAAATTGTTACGTGAAATCTGAGAGAACTTTTCAAAAGTTGCAAAAATTTCCTGAGGGAGTCTTCCCAAGGGATCAATAAAGTACGAGTCTAAGTCTAAAAAGAAAATGTGAATGACTTGTTTTTCAATCTTCAGGCTACGCAGAATGTGATATTTCATCAGAAGCATGGCTGGAATAAGAGAGACTAAGAAACAGCATGGACCACTAGTCTCAGTGACAATACAAGAGTGGGCTTAGAAATGTTTCCGACTGTCATGCCTCTGGTAAGGCACAGACCAGCAGTTGATGGGAGTCTTTGCTACATCAACTGCAGAAAAACACATTTTGTGTTTCTGTCTCCCCTCCAGCACATTTATTCCTTTTTGAGAGAATCGGAAAACCAGCTCAAAACTTTTTGGAAGTCGAGAAACTTTTTTGTGTCCTTCAGCTGTTTGAATGCAATATTTTGAAATTCGCATTAAAATAATAGAAACAATTGATAGAAACATGGATACTATCGTCAATAAATTAGCACTTCTGATTGGTGTCAAACAAGCTGCAAACACACAAATGATGCAAACTCCAAAACACAAAGACAAACAGCAAAAACCAACAATTAACTAAACAAATGCAAATGAAAATCCTGCAAATGCAGAAAAATTCTGCGATCAATAAACAAATTCCTGCAGCAACGGGAAATAGGAGAAGAATGAAGGAATTTGTGGCATTTATAGATAAAATAATTGCATGTATGAAATGCTGCAAGCAAAGTCCTCCAGAGCTTGAGAGGGAGTCGACTGAAACACATACAGAACCAGACCCTCAGTAAAGACGGAACGATCTGAAGAAAGTTGGAGGAACGACAAAAAGCTGCGTTAAACTTCATGTGTTTCACTTTTACAACAGGAGCATATTTACGTTGGTCCAACATTGCAGCACATGGAGACTCCTGTGTGGAGGGATGACGAGGTTGAGCATCATGTTCGATTATATTGCTAATAAAACATAAGACAAACATGTAAGCCATGTTGTTACGCATTACAGATCAGGTTAGCATTTGGGCGAATATGTTTCTTTCATTCTGGAACCGATTTCTGCTGCCTTTATGTAGAAGCAGGATACAAATGGATCTTAAAACTCATTTTATGATTTTTTAAAGCTGAAGAGTTTTCCTGTTCCTCTGTTTCTGTAGGTTGAATTTTCAGTTATCAGGTTTGTTTTAGGAACCACGGCCACACAGACCGCTCTAGGAAAATATAATATTTGCATTTAACGTGTGGCTTCAGTAATGAGGCAGTGATGCTTTGGGAGTCAGAAATCAACACTGAACGATGATGTTTGGGTGAGAAGAGCCTTATTTGGTGGTAAATAATCAGTAACTGGGCTGAATCTTTATTTAAAGTAATTATTTATTCATTAAAAACTCCACAGAAAGTGAAAATGGTCTGTGCTGTTATTATTCCAATATATCAAGGAAGTGTAAAATATTTTAAGGAGACTCAGTAGCAGAAATGAAATAAAACGATGTTTGAGCTTTAAATTATGACATCATTTAAAGCTCAAACAGTGAAACCGTGAAAGTAGAAACCGTGAAGGAAATATGATATTTCTGTTTATCTCATGTGAGGAAAGTTATGCATTATTTCCCACACTGTGGCTGACTTCTTTACACTAAAACCTTCAGGGTATAAAACACATGCAGCTCAGTCCAGAAGCTTTGGGAAGTAAAAACTTTTGTGGGATTTTGAAATTATTTTTTCTGAATTTTAGTCAGTTTTAAAGGACTACAGAAAATTCAAGGTGAATTGAAGCTGTTTGGTGGAAATAGCTGAATTTTGTCAGTAAAACACGGTCAGAGGAAAAGATTTGGTTCTGCTGAAGGATCACTTTCTCCATCTGTTCTGTCTGATAACCACATTAATATTTCATGACAGCAACAGCAACGGGGAACAGACGAGGTTCTGTTCGTCCGGACTGTTCCGAACAACTCATGTTTATCTCAGAGATTATTAGAGGAACCAGAGTGAAAAAGAAGCGATTTTACTCGGCAGTAATCAGAAAACATAACATGGCCACAGACTGGGGAGAAACTCCACACCGACTCCAGATCCGCGATCCGGAGCCGCGGCTTACAAACAACCAACTCACACCGGTTTAAACTGACGGACGGTCACAGGAGCCAATCAGCGGCCGCTGTCCGCCTAAGCCTTGTTTATTTCACTCCATCGACCAATCAGAGCGGCGCTGTGTCGGAGTGCGTCACCAGAGCAGAATGTGAATGTGGGCACGCGCTGCTCTGCTCCCATCCCCCCACAGCAACAAGGAGTAATGGCGGCCGCTTTTTTTCTGAGTGCCGCTTTGTCCCGCTCTCAGTCAGCCTGTAACAGACATGAGTTCATAAGTGGGTAAGAAAACAGAGGATCGCGCCTCATGAGCACATAATTATTACGATGATTTTCTGTTTCCCGCACTCTTGTCATCGCATGTTTTTGTTATGTCGCACTGTTTTTTGGTTTTTTCCACTTCTGGTCCCTCCTCCTCGGCGGGGCTTTTCTCTGTGGGCTCCAACAATGGAGGAAATGAGGCCAGCAGCTTGTTCACACCAAACTACACGTTAAAACTGCGCTCTAGTGCGTTTACTCGACGGACAGTGCGTGCTTGTGCGTGGGGCCACCTTCCCGCACGGGTTTTGAGTGAAGTGTGTGTGAAAAAAACGTGTAGAGTGTGAAGTGCGCACATTCAGAGCTGAGAGGGAGTTTCAAAAATGGACGTTATGAAGGGGGAGGGGCGAGCAGCCGAGCGGGGCCGACCACCGCCACCATTAAACTGCTTTTCTCCCTCAAACTCTCCCAGCAGAGCAGAAAAAACACTGTTATCCACCAAAACCGACTGTTTTCTAACAGCTTTCTCCATTTCTGCGCTTGTAATCCCTCTCCGCGGCGGTGGGCGGGAGAACCGGTCCGGGTTCGCCTCCTGATTCCCCCAGCCGGCCATCAATCAATCAAACTGACACCACGTCAAACGGAGCGCTCGTTTATTCGATAAATTCACTGCGCAGCTCGGTTCGGACCCGGTTTTCTGGCCTCCACGGTGTCGGACCGGCTCTGTGCGGTCCGTTCCGCTGCCTTTAATCGGTTCGGATTATTTGTTTTTAGCGGAATAGGGACGGTTGCATGGGGAGAGCAGAAGGGGGCGTGGCCTAAGCAGATAGAAATTCTACCCATTGTTCCACTCCGGCGCGCGAAGAAAAAACCTCTGTGCGGCCAGCAGCCAATCAGCGGCCGGCGACCTCCGCGAGGCCCCGCCCATAAGCCTATATTAAAGGCTCGGCCGTGAGCACCGTCGGCCACTGGCACAATCTAATCCCGCTAGATCCGCAGCCGAGCAGAGGGGATTTACTTTATTCCAGCTTTCCTTTCAGCCGTCCTTTATTTTATTGAACTAAAACAATGGCGGACACGCAGGTGGACTCTGGCTCGGATATCTCTGCCAAGGTAAGCCGCCGCTCACCTTCCCCTTCCTCCCTGAGCCCCTCTCCAGCTTTACGCGTCTCCAGGCTGTAACCTAGATTTTCACCAAACCTTTCTCGCGCTCATTCGAGCCCAAAGGACCATAGGAACCAGTGATCCAGTAACCGGACCGAACCAGCCGGTGGTCCCGGTACTGATGGGGAGAGAGAGAGGAGCCAGTAAATGGACCCCTAGAATAAAGCTGGGAGTCGGAGCTCCGCATCATGGAGGTCTGCGCCTCCAGCGCCGCGTCTCATTGTCCGGAGTGGAAGAGTCTGCGCGGTTCTTTGTTTATACAAGCGGCTCGGTTCTGCCGTCCAGCCTGAACCGGTGCGTTACGCACGGCGCGCTCTCCAACACGCACTTATCGCGTTTTTCCGCTACTCTTATCGCCAATTGAGGCGCCGAATCTCACATTTTTTTTTCCTCCTTCGCGTCTTGAGAGATGCTGGAAGTGATTTACATTCAGAGGAGAATCAGGTTCGGACTTTCTAGGGGGTCCAATCTCCTCCCGGATGTGTGTGTCGGCGGAGCGGCCGGGGCTCCGGCGGCGCTCCGGTTCGGATGTGGAGTGAAGTTGAAGCGTTTGAATGGAGCGCGGAGCGGCAGGAATTCACGCTGTCAACTTTCACCTCCTCCGGCTTGTTGGTTCTTGTAGGTCCATCTCTGGTTCTGTGTGTGACCCAACAGGCACCTGCCGGCCGCCGCAGTCCGACCCGGTTTGTTTACGGACTGGCTCGGGTCGCCGCATGGGAGCCGCGCGGCTTCCGCTTCTTCTTCAGCGTTTTTTCCTCTTGCAGCGTGTTTCGATTGTATCTCCGGGGGGAAACTTTTTCTGTCTCATTTTGTAACCTTCTTCATTGTGTGCGCCTGCGTGCGTGTGCGCGGGCGCGCCGTGGAGGTGTGATGTGACGGCGCTGGTTTTCCCCTTTGTGGTTCTCCCTCCGCCGTTCCTGCTGTGAGCCCACTTGTTTTGGCTTCAGCCGGACTTTGGTTCTGGTTTGGTGAAACTTTGACCGGTTCTGGTCGGGGCGGGGGTGCGTACCGTGTTTCCGCGGCGGCGGCGCGGCGGGCAAACGGCAGCGCGGCTCCGGCTGGTAATGAATGAACATCCGGAGGGAGGCAGAAAGGGGAAAGTTCGGGCCGGAATTAGGCGTTTTAATCCGGGGGGCCCCTGCTGCCTCTATTTTTAGTTCTGGAGCATTTTTACGCACACACGTCCTTTTACGCGCAGCGCGCAGCACGCGCTCTTCGGCGCTTCTAAACAGCTTAATGGATTCCAACCAATGAGATTATATTAAGCAATTAATCAATAACTGTATGTGCGTGGGCGCGCGTGTTGCGGGGCGCGCGGGGGGAGGAGCGTGTTTCCGGTGAAAGTGTTTGTGTGGACGCGGTTTAACGGCGCGTTTCGGTTCCGTTCGGACCCGCAGCCTTTGCCATGTGTCGTCTTCTATTGTCCTCCGTTACAACAAGCGGCCAGCAGCAGCGTGCGTCGCTCTCCTCCGCCTCCTCTTCATCACCTCCTCCTCCTCCTTCTGCGCCCTCCTGTGTTATTTTAAATCGAGCAATGCATCCTGGGTATCGCAGTGCTTCTCCCGGGCGTGTCTCGTGACATGGCAGCAATGGCAGCCGGGCTGAGGACTACAATACCCAGAGTTCCCCTGGGGCCACATCAAAGTATCAGATTACAACACATTAGAGCGGATGGAGGGGGAGGAGGCAGGGGAGGATCTGCAGAGGATCTGCTGGCTAACTGAACAATGTGCAGCTGTAAGTAGGCCAGTGGGTAGAAGGGCAGCGCTAACCGCTACGCTAATGCTGCTTCTGCTGCAGGACCTGAAGGAGAAGAAGCTGGCAGAGGAGAAGGAGAACGGCAAGGACGCTGCCACCAACGGGAAGGTAGGGGCCCCAAACTTTACCTGTTAAGGGCCCAAAACTTCAGCTGTAAAGGGACGAAAACTTTAGCTGACGGCTGCTCTTCCTGCAGGAGAACGAGGAGAACGGCGAGCCTGAGGTAGACGAGGAGGAGGTGGATGAGGAGGAAGAGGAAGAAGAGGAGGACGACGGAGAAGGTGGGACACCATCTGTTACCGTGGGAACGGAAGGGGTGGGTGTTTCTAAAACCTCCAGACCTTTGACCTCTTTCTGCTTCCTGCAGGAGATGAGGAGGACGAGGAAGATGATGAAGACGAGATCGAGGGCGGCACAAAACGGGCAGCTGAGGACGACGACGAAGATGATGAGGTGAGCTGCCGGCAGCCCTGACCCCGTCCTGACCTCGTCCTGACCCCGTCCTGACCCCGTCCTGACCCCATCCGTCTCCTCTCTTCTTTCAGGACGATGTCGAAACCAAGAAGCAGAAAACCGACGATTGATGCGTTTCCGCGCGGCGCTGACCTGCTGAACCACTTCCTGGTTCTTCACCTCTGACCTCTCTGACACGTCACAGGTGGAGGGGCGGGAGGACTGATCTAAAGGAAAAAATAATAAAAAAACCCAACATGGTCATTAGCAAGTAGAGTTCAACAAGCATCACCACGTCCACCCCCCCATCTCCCTGACCTCTGACCTCCAGGCTGCAAGACAAATTTTCTAGAGGACCCGCCGCAGAAATCTGGCTTCTCTTCAGCAACAACAACCCAGCGAAGAATTTGTTTGTATTTTTATTTACATTTTATATTTTTGTACATATTGT
>CAEGAA010022753.1:0-12157 GCA_903067105.1 Poeciliopsis infans | reverse complement strand
TTCGCTCACATTGAGTCAGATGTCCAGTAGCATCACACCTAGCGGTCTTTAATCTGCAGGTTGTGTGCTGATGTTTCCAACCCACTAACCTTCTTGCTATTTTAGAAAGTTTTAGACAGTTTTAGACAGTTGCTGGTACTCGTCTGCAGGTCAGGCTTTTTAAAGATTGGTAATCACTGATTGGCCAGACAACTGCAATCAGTTCACCAGTAACAGTAAACGTTCCACAATACCAATGACCTTTGGCCTGAAAGCAACAGAGTACTTCGTTAGGAACCTCATCAGATCTCTTGTCTTCTGTGTTTCTGTCTCTCTCAGGTCTTTGGTCACGGGAAGAGAAACGGGGAGCCCACCTGGGCTCTTTTGCTCACAGTTGGGATTTGTGAGATTGGGATTCTTATTGCCTCTCTGGACAAAGTCGCCCCCATCCTCTCCATGTACGCTGCTGGAAGTCACCCGCCTTCTCTCTTGTGTTGCCCACTGCACTTTGCTTCTCTAAACTCTGCGTGTCGTCGGTGCTTTTAGGTTTTTCCTCATGTGCTATCTGTTTGTCAACCTGGCCTGTGCCGTTCAGACGCTGCTCCGGACTCCCAACTGGAGGCCGCGCTTTAAGTTCTATCACTGGTGAGAGACAAAGTAACTCAGAGTTTTGAATTCCACCTTTCCTCGCATCCTTTATTCCTAAAGATCTTTCCCTCCTCTTGTCTTGTTTTTGTTTTTTTCCTGCAGGACTTTGTCCTTCTTAGGCATGAGCCTGTGTCTCTCCCTCATGTTCATCTGCTCCTGGTATTACGCCATTGGTGCCATTTTGATCGCTGGCTGTATTTACAAATACATCGAATACAGAGGGTGAGATCAGAAGTTTGAGACCAGGGATTTTTTTATTATTAAATGGCTATAAAACAAGGATTTAGTCATGACTTCTGATGTCCCAGTGAACCTCACTGACCCGACTGAAAATATCCTGAAAATCAGCACATGCAGATCGTCACTTTATTACGTGTCTTTAAGATTGCCCTGCAGTCAGTGAAGTGCAATTCATTACAACATCAATGTAATTCAGAGACGGACGTTCGAGTGGAGAGCTGATTCTCTCCTGTTTAACGCAGAGCTGTGAAGGAGTGGGGCGACGGGATCAGGGGGCTGTCCTTGAACGCAGCACGCTATGCTCTCATTCGCCTGGAGGAAGCGCCGCTGCATACCAAGAACTGGAGGTGGCCGTTCCTGCGTCTGCACAGAATCACTCCAACTTTCATGCACAGATGTGTTTGCGCTGTTTCTCTTCTACTCAACAAATGTTGTTTTTTATTTTCTACAGACCACAGCTCTTGGTGTTGTGCAAACTGAACTCTGACCTGACAGTGAAGCATCCCCGTCTCCTGTCCTTCACCTCACAGCTCAAAGCCGGCAAAGGACTCACCATCGTCGGCTCGGTCCTGGAGGGAACGTACATGACGCGCAAGGCGGACGCCGTCGCTGGAGAGCAGGTGCGTTTCTTCTGCTCTGCATGCTGTGGCTTCTTATGTAAAAACGTTTGGGGTTTTTTTTGTATCCACTCGGACTTTGTACTAGTCTTTTTTTTATTTTTTGATACGCAAGTAACACTGAATTGCCAATCCGTTCAAACTCCCTGAACTTTTTGCACATTTTGTCACATTACAACCCAAAACATCGACATGCTTGATAGGAATATTTTCTTAATAAACATAAAAACTGAAATGTATCTCCACCCTTTTAATCTGACGTCCTTAAATAAAATCAAGAATAAAATCAAATATTGCCGTATTGATAGGCAGCATACCAGTAAATAATTTCATGTGATTGTCATTCCAGCTGTGCTATCACAGACTTTTTGTTTAGAGAACATTAGTGAACAAGTAGCGTCACAACAGAAAGGTCATGGTTTGCTGTCATTGTTACAGAATGCAGTTGTAAACAACAACCACAGTCTAAACACAGGCACGGTGGGAGGGAAACGTCTGGAAAGTGCATATTATTAAAAAAAAAAAACCCACAAAAACCCCAAAATGAAACAGAACAGAATTTGCTCCTGCAGTTATTAGTGCTGTGACAATTTAAACAATCTATAGTTTAGTGCAAGGAAAACCAAGAGAAAAGTACAAACCTTAAACAACTTAAAGAAACTGCAGTTTGCAGGAAAGATGGTTCTGAATACAAACTGATGTATTATTCAGATTTTTTGTTGTAAAAAAAAAAAAAAAAAAAAAGTATAAGTTTTTACATAATTACTCACTGTTCTCAGTTGGTCTCTTGTATAAAATACTGATTAAAAAAATAAATTCCGCATTAAATACAACTTGATTCGCCACTCTGCCTCATCTGCATGGCAATAGTGAGCAACAAAAGACACGTCCATTTTGTCCTTTGAATGTCACGGCAAGTAGTCTGCTCTTAGGGTGAAAAAGTGAGCCGACGTCTCTGAGTCCAGAGACTCTATGTGAAATGTATTTAACAATTTGAGTACAAATGAATAAAGGCGATTGTCATACTTGGAAAAAGTACTGCAGCAAATAATTCTCACAGAAAGTCACTCCACGTTTGACCCGGATTTCATTTTCTCCCGCAGAACATGAAGGCAGCCATGGCCGCGGAGCGGACCAAGGGTTTCTCCCACGTCATTGTGTCGTCCAGCCTGCGAGACGGTTTCTCCATTCTGATCCAGTCAGCGGGACTGGGAGGAATGAAACACAACGCCGTCCTCCTGGCTTGGCCTGTAGGCTGGAAGCAGGCCAGAGACTCCCTGGCTCAAAGGAACTTCATAGGTAGACCACACAGTTTGTGTTTTCTTCCCGCTTGCGCGTAATGTGACCTGCAAAGGACAGGATTGGAAAGGTCGGATTTCTACGTGGTCTAGGTCGCATTAACGCAAAGAAATAAAATAACTAAATAAAATAATTGCAATTGGGTCACTTCGGTCTGCAGTGTGAAGACAGCCTAAATGTCCTGTACAATTTTTGAAATGAGTGCAGTAGATATTCAGCCGTTTAGCAACTTGAGGCTTGTTTGAAAATATTCCTCCACATCCAGAGACGGTGAGAGAGACGACAGAAGCCCACCAGGCTCTGTTGGTCGCGAAGAACATCGACCGTTTCCCCGACAACCACGAGCGTCTGAAGGGGGGCGCCATCGACGTGTGGTGGATCGTCCACGACGGCGGGCTTCTCATGCTGCTGCCCTTCCTGCTGATGCAGCACAAGGTGTGTGCTCGCCACAGGTCGCGCCTCTTTTTGTGACCCAGTCACCTGCAGGATGTCCAAATGCCGTCAGCGGTTTCTCACGCCGGCGTTTTCGTAGGTGTGGAGGAAATGCAAAATGCGGATCTTCACGGTGGCGCAGCTGGACGACAACTCCATCCAGATGAAAAAGGACCTGCAGGTGTTTCTGTACCAGCTGCGCCTGGACGCAGAGGTGGAGGTGGTGGAGATGGTGAGACAACGTGGTGCCACCGCAATCGCTCCTCTGATCAACTTAGCACAGCAACAGTTATACATGGATAACAGTCGCCCTGCATCCTGATTCTGAAGGGGTTCTGTGTGTTTCGGCAGCACGACAGTGACATCTCGGCTTTCACATACGAGCGGACTCTGAAGATGGAGCAGAGGTCCCAAATGCTGAAGGAGATGCAGCTGTCCCGCACCGAGAGGGAGAGAGAGGTATGATCGCACAGGCAATACAGACCACTGAACTCTACCAAAGTAAGCAGTAAATCATCCATAACTCATTTATATTTCATGCATTTGTTGCACACTGTAGTATCTCAGGCCTCCAAACTCGCTTTTTGCACTGGTTTCAGTGGTTTGCCTAAACTTTTCATCTCCAAGCACCAACACAACATATCAGTGCATCAGAAAAACCCATAACAGTTTGTTACACTTTAATGCAAATTCAATGTAGAAAAGGTAAATGGTGCATCGTGATTATTTTCTACTGAAAAGGACAAATACTGTACATAACGCAGGTCTGAGTTTAGGAATTGTGTGTCTAACTGGAATTGCAGGCATAGAAAAGAGAAGGTTAAATAAAAAGAAATAAAATTTTTGATTTGCAAATGTCACCTTTATTATTATTATTATTATTATTATTATTATTATTATTATTATTATCTTGTCATATTGTCAGATGTTATGACAGAGGCGGCGCGAGTCCTCTCCTGGTATTTTGTACTGATACAATCCAGTGTTTTGGTGATATCGTCATTGCATCAGCGTTTCCTTGGTGACAGGATGAGTGGCAGAGTGAATCTGAAATCTGATTTCATGCAGACAATTCAGAAACATTGAGTTTCTGTGACGTCTGGATTTTTCACTTAAATTAAGCTTATCGTTCTTAAAAAAAAAAAAGACAACATTTTGCTTCACTTCTAGATTTTCTTTTTGGGGCCCTTGGAGATGCCAAACCTCTTTTACTTTGTTTTAAGAAAACACAGTTCCTGCTCGATTCTTAATGCGTTTGCTCACCTCAAAAAGAAACAAAACAAACAACAACAAAAACACAAACTTGAGATTTTTGACACAACAGAAACCTAAGTGATGTTAAAATAATAATTTGAACGGATTTATTTTCAAAGTAAGCCTTCCACAAGGGTTGCTTGGACTAGAAATGCTTCTTGATAGACAATATAGCAACTTTAATTCAAAGGTTTTCATTTTTTACACAGTAAAAGTCATTAAGGTTTTCTGTGAAATAACTGGGTAATTGTACTGTGATTACAGTGAGTGAGCTGATCGCAGAGTCTGGCAGCGCTCCCCTGAAAATGCGCGTACAAACTTAGACTCGTGTTGATACTTTCTATGTACATCTGCGCAAATTTTTTCAAGATGCCCTTTCAGACCTCGACTAATTATTCCAACGACCCAACTTTCTATTTCCCGTGCGCCGCCCAGGCCCAGCTGATCCACGACCGGAACACGGCGTCTCACTCTGCAAGCAACGACAAAGCAGCCGGCGCCACGCCGGAGCACGTCCACATGACGTGGACCAAAGACAAGCTGCTGAACGAGAGGAACAAGCACAGAGAAGGCATGGCGGTGAAGGACATGTTCAACATAAAGCCGTGAGTGGAACGTGATTCAAAGAAACATGTAAATCCCCCATGAACCCTTTAACTGGGTTTCAAGAACCTTTCAGTGTATCCTGCCCATTTTGACTGTTTTGTTTTTCAGTTCATTGAACCTCTAACATTAACAAGGGTTGTCTTTTCAATATATTCATAGTCATCCAGTTTAAAATATATTTGACAGAATAATATTTTGGTGACAATTTTGGATGATTGTGCTTTTCTTTTTCTTTTTTTTTCTCTTTTCCCCCAGTGAGTGGGAGAATCTGTAAGTTGCTCCGTCTTTCAGTTTTTTGGTTGCATGCGCTGAAACTGTTGCATGCACGCCTGTGTAATTCATTTCGTCTCGAAGGGAGGGATGGGTGCATGATGGCAAAAAAATGGCTTTAAAAACTCGACACGAGTTCACCTGCTAACGTCATAATCACAGTTGTGGCCATGCTCGTCTCGCTCCACGCCGACGCCAGCTTTACAGCTTCGCTCGTCGCCCCAGATTTTGCTCGGCGACGCGGTCATTAATGCGATTTTGCTGCAGCAACCAGGCGAACGTGCGGCGGATGCACACGGCTGTGAAGCTGAATGGGGTGGTGAAGAAGAAATCCAAAGAGTCCGAGCTGGTCCTGCTCAACATGCCGGGCCCACCGAAGAACAAGAAAGGCGACGAGAACTGTATCCTTTTTGTCTGCGACGTCCGTGTCATTTACCACGTTTGGTGCGTCTGTCCAGCAGCCATTGGGCGGGAGGCGCAGCTCGCCCTGCACAGGTTGCCAGTCTGTCGGAGGGCGACGCAGAGACACACGGGACAAATAACGAGACCCGTACCCACACAACAAGGGCGCTTACAGAGATTGTTAACCTAGCAGACATGCTTTTGCATTGCATTATGGAAATGTGTTCGATAATGTGTGGAAGCCTGAGCGTAACCACAGTTTAGCAACAAGGCAGTTCGAAGGGCTTTACATCATGAAAACACAGCGATCAACAACTGAAGCATGACTTCAACATGTCGGTGTGTCATTTATTATAGCAACTCTAAACAGGTGGGTCTTTAATCTAGATTTAAAGGAACTCAGTGTTTCAGCTGTTTTGCTATTTTTTTTAAGTTTGTTCCAGGTTTGTGGTGCATGGAAGCTAATAATTAGACGGTAGATAAACCAGCTGATGTGTACCATTTGTCCTTGACCACGGAGCGTCTCTCAGACATGGAGTTCTTGGAGGTTTTGATGGAAGGCCTGGACCGTGTGCTGCTGGTTCGTGGAGGAGGTCGGGAGGTCATCACCATTTACTCTTAGCCTCCAGCGGCTTTCCTTCATTTCGCGTTTGGAGGAAACTTGACGGCGCAGTCGGAAACCAGGCAGGAGGTTAACAAACGCCATGGCACTAATGCTGGGACAGATCTTTCCTTCCAAACCGTCGCAGGCGGAAAAATAAGATCCAGCCGGTGTTTTTAGTGTTGCTGTCCTGCTGTTTGGGGAGGAGGACTTTTCTGTCTGTCTGCTTGTAAAGAAAGCTCTCCATCTCTCCTCGCTTTGTTGCTGTTATCACTCTGCCATCCTGTGGCCACAGCAGAAAAAAAAAAAAACATCCCGTGGGACTCGTGAAAGAAACTGACATTTCACACCGACGGCGTCTGATCCGGCAACGAGCGTTTCCCCGGAGGAGAACATCTTGCTGTTATAAGTTCACAGTGAAATGGAGACCAAACGAACACTTATTATTTATTTCAGAGCCAGTTTCATATGTATTTGGGACTTTTTCCAGACCACACAGTTTCTCAGAAAGTGATACAAAAGTATTGACAATGAGCTAGTCGATAGATTGGATTTGTCGATTCTTTGTTGAGCTTTTTGTCGCCTTTTCCAACTGTGTTCTCTTTATGACTAAGTAACAAAATGAAAATGCAGCGTCTGCATTTCTTCTTCTGTATATTAACGAATCTTTTAGACGTGTTTTGTTAGAAAGCCACTTGTCTCATTGGTAGATACTCTTCATGTTTTAAGTTCATTGTATTCAATTGTTGTTTGTTTGTTTGTTTTTTCCCTGAAACTGAAGTTTTTCTGTAATGAGTGCATTTTAGCATTTTTAACATAATGATTACAATTTTAAAATGTCAAGACTTTGTTCTTATGCATTATATTTTAAACCGCAACACGTTTTGTGTGACATCTTGAAACTTTTCTTCCCCCCCGTCACTTCCAGCAGGTGGCCCGGTCCTGTCGGGACAAGAGCTGGACGGCGGTCAAATCTTTACGTAACCGGCCTGGGCTCGGCCTCCAGAAATCAATTTAATCCTAAAATAATTATTGTTTGTTTGGATCACATAGGAGCGAAGGGAAAACTTCAGAGCTGGCAGCAGACGCGGTCGGCAGGATAAATGGCTTCCTGTTTGCCTCAGAGAGCGGCTCGCTGGGTCAGCCCGCACAGAGGCGACAATAGCAACATACACAGCTACACGCCGGGGTCGTTGACAACTTGTCTGTCAGACTGCGGATCCGCAGCAAAGGTTTACGAGAGGAACCAAAGTTTGGCACGGTGTTCTTGTGCCAATGAAAATGTTGGCCTGTAAAGCCAGAAAAGGCGCGAGAGTCTTGAACTAAAAACGGAGTTTATGTCCCATGAAACGACGGCGTCTCTGAACGCTGGCTTGAGGATGGAAAAAGGTTTTGTGAACCCAAGCATTCCTGTGTGTTTTTGTGACTTCAACCACAAAAAGATGAAGTGCAAAAAGGAAAAGTGTAATGGCAATTTTATTAAAATCACATAAAACCATTTTCCTTGCACAGCATAAAACATATACTCCGTTTTATTTCATGACTAGAATGAGGACCACATAAAACATTCTGCTCATTTCTAAATGTAAAATGCAAAATTGAATGCAGCACAAAATGGGTGTGAACACTTTGGCGAGTTACTGTGAAGATAAACGTCTAAATATCTTGTGGAATTCTTTATCCGTCTCCTTTGATGGTTTCTTTCTCAAATCCAAAGAAAGTAAAAACACCAACGCTTGTTTGTTTGCTTCAGAATATGAGTGATTGTATTCTGGCATCAGGATCTGCAAGGCCTCAAATCTTTTCCTCGGATTTAAATTAGAAATTCAACTTGCGTGTGTTCGCATGTATGAGAGACATGGGCCCAAATCCTGACCGTCTAACGATACTCTCACTGTTCAGTTTTAATCCGTTTAGGAGTTTTCTTTATGGAGTCCAAATGAAATTGTTCACGTCGATGTTTCTTTACCACATAGATTGTAAAGTATGCAAGTGGGTTTTGCTCAAGTAAAGAATAATTACAGCTCAGATAGAATTTTGATAAATCAGATTGTTGAGGAAAATCAAATTAAGAAGTGAGATGGATTGTATTAGTAGTCTAGTGGGTTTTTGTCGTGTTTGTGGAAATTGTCAAGAAGGTGAACAGCAACTCATCCGGTGAATACAACCATAAAACAGCGAATCGTCTTGCGAAGGTAAACTTCATGAGACGATGGGTTTTTGCAGAAAATGGTCAACACACACAAAAAAAATCCCAAAATAAACTTGGATGATGTGCTACTTTTAGCTGTTTCTCCAAGCTAAGAAGAAGGTTGCAAACAACGACGGTACGGCACTCGATGTGTCTAACACGACTCCTTGTCGTTCTCCCACATCCTCCATTGACCTCTGAGTAAAACCTTCAAGTAATTCTCGGTGTATCCGCCGACGTCTGAGCTCAGATGCAGCCGAGGAGGGAAAGCGGAGGAGGATCGGCAAAAAAAAGCTTCGCCTCAGAAAGAGCTGCAGGGAGAAAGGAGGGCGGTGGGATCCTCTCTTATTCTGAGCCTTTATCATTCCAGCATCCTTCTAATAGTGAGGCGTGAACCAAGACGGATCATCTCTCAGATTCCCCACTGACCTTGTTTTTTGCGAAAGACTTAGGATATAATTTATACAGGCGCTGCACTCACCTAATCAAACTTCCTGGTTGGCGACGTTTTGTGTAGGGACTGAAGATACTTGTTTTCCAGATTTCCGGACAATGGAACCCAACTCAACTTTCTAAGATTTAAACCCTCCATTGATTCAGTTTTCAGCTTAAAAAAGAAAAAAATTATACATGCAAACAAGTAACCTTTCAGTACAGTATGAAACAGACAGAGCTGATTAGGAAATGATTGGGAACATTTAAACATTTGGATATCCTGTGCAGTGAAGTACACATGAGACGTACTGTAATCCAGCTTAAATTTATGTTTTGGTTACATGTTTTGTGATTCTAATCTGAAAACGTCAAGAAGAGTTGGTGGAAAACAAATACAAAACTACTGATCCAAAAAAACTGGCACTTTCTTTTTTTTTAATTACGTAAGTCATGAGAGCACGAGAAATAAACTGTGTTAGTTTTCAATTTGTCTTTCATAAAATGTTACAGCAACGTTAACTAATAGTTACTTTGACTGCGCAAGCTTCACGTTTTCCAGTTTGCCTGTTTTTAAATGGGGAATCGTTGCACGACTCCTTGGAAACGAGAAAACAGGTTGAGATTTTTTTTTTTTTAAGTCTCTTCGTTTAGCCGAGATCCAGATTGTTTGGTCCCGGAGGCTGAGGCTCATGACTAGTCTGAAAACAAAGTAGACTTTATCTCTGAGGTCAAAAATATCATAGCAGTGTGTTTGAACACCTTTTGTACGAACCGTCCTGTTACATTTGCACTGAACAGCTGCAGCCGCTGGCTGTCAAAAGTGGAGAAATTTGGTTAATCCGTAATAAGCAATAAATGATGAATCTGTGGGAAACGTGGATACAAAACATTTTCACACAAAGTATGACACTGCAAAAATAAAAAATAAAAATCCCCTTTACCTAAACCACTGCAATATTGTTTTATGTATATTTATATATATATATATATAACATGATCCGTTAAGTTTTGTGTCTTCTGTGTAAATAGACATGCAATGCAAATGAAGGAATGTTTCAATATGTTAACAAAATAGTGTTACCATGAATCAGGGTGGGATTTTAAAATTGCTTCAAAATCGCAGAAGACCATTTTGGTCTTGGTACCGGAGAGATTAGCAGATAGCTTTAGCCTCCGGGACCAACTAATCCACATTCACATAAAAAAACAAACAAAAAAAAAAAACAATGCAAAGACCGATCTCCACTGCAGGTTAGATGCATTAGGTTAGATCCTTATGAACCATCCCCTTTAGATGTCTATAAAACACTGTTTGCACAAATTACTGAGTTTGTCTTGGTCCAGATGTTTCATCAAAGTAAAGATAGAGCGAGCCCTTCTGAAATAACATGTCATTGTTTTCCCTGTGCTCATGGATGATCAATAACTAGATGGCGGTTGAATATATAATGACTCTAACCCTGACCCAAACAGCACGGTCAACCCTAATTTACTTCAATACTTTCATTTTTCTTGACTTTAGGATTCACCAAACTGTTCCTAGCCTAAGCCAACGGATGTTTAAACAAGTAAAGACAACAAAAAAAAACTACAGCAATAAGTTTTAATGACATAATATGATCTCGAACGGCCATAAAATGACCTAAAGCAGAAGGTTAGGAGAAAGGGTCTACTGAGCGTGCTGAAGAAACACGCGGGGGGGGATTTTTTATTTTTTTTAATAGTCAGATTTCCCTAGTCCGTGGATCCTGGGAGTCACTCGGCTCCAAACTGAGAGAGTCTTTGTGCAGAGAGAGAGAAAAAGAGGAGGAGAGCGAGAGAGGGAGGGAGAGAATCGCAGTGTGACTTCAGGTCTGCACAGTGAGGGAGGACAGAGGGAGCTCAGAGTTTGCCGCACTTTCATCACACACATGTAGCTGGAATTGCCTGCCAAAGCAGCGTTTTTGTGTTTCCCTCTGCAAAATGTGTCAAGGGTAAGAAGACGACGTCCTTTGCTTCATTGTGAGGCGTGTGACGTTCTTCACTTTAACGGCTTTAAGAAAGTTTTTGTACGGCAACTGCACTTCAGAACCCACTTGGGATTATTGGCGTTTTTCTGATTTGTGCGCGTTGGTTTCAATCGCAGTCCACGAAAAGCTACTTCAAATCAAGAATACAGACTTTTCCTTTGGTTTTGGCGTTTTGAATGTTCCTTGAAGTCTGACCCCGACCCTCACGGTGTGTGTCTGCTGCATCTCCACAGGTGGCCTCCTGCCCTTCTTCTCGCCCTGCTGTGCAGGATGGTTGCAGCCCAGCAGCTCATGGGGGGTGAGTTTCCCTAGCGAAATGTTTCTCCTTATGCTGATGGTCTTTGCTGTACGTCAGCAAATGGAGGAAACACTCTCCGTTTTGAAAGCATCTCAGCTTTAACAAATATGCGAGGAGAAGCATGGCTCACAGGTTATTAGGCTGATTGTGGCAGCTGACGTTTGGAGAACAAGTAGAAAATGTAAGATTTGTGTTATTTTAATCAAATTACTCCTTTTCATTCAAAACTTTTATTTGTTTTGACTTGTGACATGTTCCTCTCAAATTGTAATTGAATGAATAAACAGAAAACACAAATAAAAAGCTTGTACAGCAAAGAATTGCACTGCGATTAAAATTAAAATTTACCTTAAATTTCTTTTCCAAGAATCCATGGAAATCTTCACTAGCTTGTTAGCTCTATTCTCATTGCTAACTAACATATTTTACTATGACTTGCTGGTAAAAAAGTTACTTTTAATCTCCATCAAGTGTGTCTTTCAAAGGCTGTGTAAGCAAGAATCCCACTGAAATCAGCAGAAAATCTGCGTCCAGGTGATCACACTGATCGTTAAAGTTTGGGGGGGGGTTGTTAAATTGACAGAGGTAAGGTACCAGGATTCTTGAACTAGAGTAACAATCTTCTCACACTTCCATAACGATGTCAGTGGTATGACTGTGTATGTTGAGCTATCATTCAGTGACCCCCTACCGTGTTGCTCCTCTTCTACAGATCCGCGGGAGAGTGATAGTTTGTTTGGTTGGCCATTGGCCTGCTTTCCTCTAATCCCCTTTGTCTCATTTGTGTGCATGTGTGTGTGTGTGTGTGTGTGCATGTGTGTGTGTGTGTGCATGTGTGTGTGTGTGGGGGTGTGTGTGCGTGTGTGTGCATGTGTG
>CAEGAA010022752.1:0-14868 GCA_903067105.1 Poeciliopsis infans | reverse complement strand
CCATTTTTACATGTGAAGCTGATCTTATCCACCGATTTAATCTTCCTATCTTGACTCTTTGCATATTAAAAAATCTTACCTGTTCCAAAGCAGACTGAAAAGAAGTGGAAACAAGCGATGTGTGATTGTGCTGAGCTGAGAACTGTGGTTTATAAAGCAGCAGCCCTGGAGAGATAAGGATTCATACAGAACATTGTGTAAAGGTCAATTGAATGTAGTTACTTTGTTTCTTGTAACTGCTGCTAAAGTTTGAGGTTTTTATTTTTGCAGTGTTCTGTGTGAAGTATCTATGCTAACAGAACAAACAGTTCTACTGGAACTTTTTGTTCTGGTAGAATAAATAGTTTCACCTGATCTGCAAAGAAGGAATATTTTAACATCAGGTCAGAAATAAAAGTAAGTCTAAATTTAGCTTCAGTCAATAAGACAACAAGGTAACAGTCATCGAAATTTATTGAAGCATTTTTTAATTCAGTGATTGTGTTGAACTCATAAAATAGACAGGAGTTCTTCTTGAGTTCTTGCAACTAGATTTGCGCCACTCTGTGTCTATTTTTCTTGTCTATATATCTCTGTGGAGCAGCAGGGCATTTGCGCTCAGAAAAACCGTTACACAGTTTCTGCTTCTAGTTACAATTTACAACTGATGCTACTTCTGGTACAAAGTAACGTCAAGTTAGTTTGTACTGACAATACTTTGTGTGAGCTGTGTGTCACGTAGCGCACAGATCTACTTCTATAAAACTTCTGCTCTTTAACAAAAATAACTAGGCATAATGTTTTAAACAATAAAACAGCTGACAAAGCCCGTGACTTTTCTAACGTATCTCACAGTTTTTGGTGTCTTATGCACAAGGGTTCTTACTGCTTCCACCTCTTTGGGATTATTTTTGTTTCCCTCAGCTGACACAATGCAACCCACATAACAGACTTCTTGTTTGAAAAAGTTGCATTTTTTTGGCCTTACATGTTGGATGTGTTGCTCAAAGGTGGAACTAAACATTAATACATCATCCAGGTACACAAACTTAATCTCTGCGTTACCCCAGTCATCCTTCCATGTCGTGCTGAAAAACAGCTGAGGGGTTTGTCAGCCCAAATGGAATTCTAACCAATTGGTACAGTCCGCAAGGTCTACATTTTGCTCTGCTTTTCTCACTCGTGAAAGCTTGGTGGTCGGCCTTCCCCTGGTCCAACACTGTGAACCAGGAATTGCCCCCAAGGTTTTCTAGGATCTCTTGTATCCTACAAATTGGATGATGTCTGGGATTGTTTTTAAGTTCAACAATCCGTAGTCGATGCATAGATGAATACTTCCATCTTTCGTCCTCACACACACCACAGGAGATGAGCATGAGGAGTAGGGTTTTTGGATCCAACCTGGAACCAGGCCAGGGTACCCACAATGAGCTAAATCAAGGATATTCACATTTATGTTTAACACCTGATAAACTTATGAAGTAGTGTCCATAAAAACACATGAAGTTCAGAGTAACTAAGTATTCAAAGTGTTGGGATATAATAAACCAAACTCTTCAAAGGAATAATACAACCATATGACGCTTGCATTCATTCCCACACTTTCTCACACGTTCATGCTCCTGTATGTATTAACCAAGTGTAAGCCAACTCTGTTGCTTGGATATAACTTGGATGACAGGTCCAGGCGGTCATGTGCGCTCGTCCTTCTTATGTCCACTTTCCTTGCTTATCCATCTGAATATAGTCCCCAAGGTCCATCTCCTCATGGAGATGGACTCGGGCCGCCACCCACTGTCCCTAGACAATCATATGAATAAAAAATGCCTGTAAAAGGTTTAGACTGGTTCTTGTTGTCGTGTCCTCCCAGTTCTTTGTTGCAGTCATCTGAGCTGGGTCGTAACAGGCTGCAAAAGCTTTCCATTCACCTAAAATTTCCTCCAGGCCTTTCTATGACCAAGTGTTCTTTCACTCATTCTCTTTCACTTCTGCTTTCAGTTTACTTTCATTACTGCTATAAATGTGCCTTTTTGGTGTGTTATGCATAGGAAATAATGTGCAGCATTGATTTGCGAACATACGGCAAACTCCTCCCATGTTAATCAAAATTCAATTAATGCTCATTTGTTTTGTCTTGCCATTCTGCTCTTTTCATGGAGTTGCTCTTCTCGGGCCATAGATCCTTCAACAGTGAAGTTTATCATTCTCTGTTGGTTACAATCATGGCTGGCCCAAGTCTCCAGGGGGCCCTAAGTGAAATCAACCACACACACATACACCCGCACCTGGGGAGAATTTAGAGAGACCATTTGGTCACATTTTCTCCTCATTCGCCAAAGTTAAGGAGGGAGAACAAAATATTTTGTCTGCCAGAAATCTGTTCCCCCTCCATAAAATGGGAAGAAATTGATTTACTTTCAAGTCTTTAACTGTGTTTAATCCTCTCCTCATCAACAATAACTTTAAGGTTTCTGATAAGACTCCTTGTCAGCTCTCATTTTCTGCCAAATATGTAGGATGTGGTGTTTTTCAACAAAAGTCAACTGAAATCATTCCCTCAGTTGTATGACAGCGGGTAAAGAAATGGCTCTGTTTTCGGAGATGAGTTTAGTCTTTGGGTGTATTCCTTTTTGCTGTGACTATATAATCATGTGATGTCCAGGGCTCTTCTACTGACTGTGTTCAGCGAGATGGGTCTTTGAATACTTTTGTCTTCGAATAGAAACAAAGACAAAGATTAATCTTTCTTAATAAATGAACTCTGAACATCCCTGTGTCCTTTTCTGTCTGGCACCATTTTGAAAACATTTCCCGGTTTACGGGCTGCAGGTAGTGTTGGTTCTATGAAAAGCTGTAGGTCGGTCCCTCTGTGGCTCACTCCGCTCATCAGGTTGTTGCTAGGTAATCAATAAATGAGTGAGTTGATGCCACCAATCTTCCTTCGCTGGCTGTGAGAGATTGAGTAGCTTTTTCTCTGCCTACATCCCCCAGAATGTTGTGCTGTTCCGGATCAGAGTTCTGTAAATTTCTATTGGATGTATTTCTATTGGTATTGATCACATGTATAATATGATGGAGTATTAAGGCCAGGATAAAAAATTAATTAATTAAAAAAAAATTTACAAAATTAAGCTAAGAAAAAAGATGGAATTTTGTGAGTAAAGTCGTATGAGAATGAAGTTAAAATTATACAAAACTGAAGTTAGAGTAGTGATAAGAGAATAAAGTCAGAATATTTCCAGAATTAAATAAAAATATTTCCAGAATAAAGGAAACATTTTTATATAATAAAGTCATAACATTATGAGAATAAAATCAAAGAAATATAAAGTCATAGTAATACAAGCATAAAGTCAAAAATATTACAAGAATAAAATATTCATATTTTGACTATATTCTTATAGTAATATGGCTTATTTCTCGTAAAAATATTTCTTAGCCTGGTCCTAATACTCTGTTGAAGTATCATGACTGATTTTATTGTTTTATCATCCAGTCCTTGTCATGATGACTCTGGTGAAAGCAACAACTATGGACAACATGGATTAAATGTTTTATTCAATAGAAAGTTTCTGCAGGAGGGCACCATCAAATCTGGACCGGATCCAATCATTTTTAATGGGCTTGACAGCATTATGTGGCGGAAGGAGTCTGGGTTTTACTTTATCATTTCAATTACTAAATTTCATCAGCTCCTCTTGATTTTAACCATAAAACTGTGAGGAAACAATGATCATGTTGAAAGCTATGTCCCCTTGTTCTCTGCTTTGCTGCATACAGGTCTTGACCAAATAATTTTGTAACACATCTTGTAATGTAACTACGTCTCTTTCTCTTTTATAGTAACACAAAGAAGACATAATTCACACAAATAATTAAATATCTGTTGAAAATATATGACGTCAAAAACTTGTAGCAAATTCAAAAATTTTATTTTCACAATTTCGCACAATTTTTGTTTGCATACATAAAAGTATAGTTATTTCTTGTGATTACAAGAATCTTGA
This sequence comes from Poeciliopsis infans, assembly GCA_903067105.1. Classification (NCBI taxonomy): domain Eukaryota; kingdom Metazoa; phylum Chordata; class Actinopteri; order Cyprinodontiformes; family Poeciliidae; genus Poeciliopsis; species Poeciliopsis infans. The sequence continues at coordinate 10,882 of CAEGAA010022752.1, read as the reverse complement.
ATTTTGTTCATTGTATGATAAATACACATTTAGCTAGGTCTTTAATAAAGTGAAGTGATTTGGTATAATTTGTGAGTTTTTATCAGATTCAGTGAGTTAATGTTTCATGATAAAATTACATACTTTCATTCCCAAAACATACCGATCTCCTGTCACTAAGTAGATGGTTTATAACGGTTGCACTGTTCTCCAATCAGATACGGGTCACAGGTCAGCGTGTATTTAAACTCAACGTTTCCATACGATCCTTTGCACTTGAAAGTGTGAGAGCCCTGGCTCAGGAACCTCTCGCACTTTGCAAGAAGGTCGTCATATCTCGGGTCTTCATCCCAAACTTCAATCGTCAGAAGCTCTCTTGTGTCCACCTTCATGAGAATATTTGAATGGAGAATCATTCAGATGCATATTTTCCCATTCAAAGTGAAATTATTATTACATAAGAATGCTCATGATTGATTTGTTAAAGCATTTAGAGAGGGTTAGCACTTCCTGACTCAACTACAGGATAAGCAGAGCAGTGAGTGTCGGAGCTGCATGTCCACAGACACCCAGGTTGTTTCTGAGAACCGAAACCAGAATGAGTCAGGAGTTAAGGTAGGTGCTCTTTTCTTATTGTGGCTTCTGTCTCATGCACACAAAAACTTGAAGAACTAATTAGTTCATGATCGATAATTTAACATCATCTAGTTGCAATGGAAACGACAACAAATTCCTGATCTTAAATGATTATTGACCAAATATAAATGTTTGCTAACAAATTAGTTTGGTGGCACCAAAGAATCTTTCCTTTCCAGTCTGACTCACAAAAACCCAGTTCTCCTCACTGCTGGTAATTTAATGTTTACTTTGCAAAAATAGATGCTGATATTAACTCTTTAAATTCTGCTGCATCTGCAGAGTAAATGGATCAGTTTGTCTGTTGTTGAGCTTTTTCAGCTAATCTGTGATGATAATGTTTACTGACCTTGCCCAAATCAAATTCAGCGTTCCACTGAGGATTGTCGGATTGGATCATTTTGGTCCTGCGATAAATGGAACCATAGAACATCTTGGCATAGCTGTGAACAAAAGAGGAGCCATATAAAAGGTGTGCTCATAAGGATCCATAAGGTCTTTATTTACCTTTGCATCAACCCACCCGTCAGTTACTCCAACATCATCTCCAAATAGATCCCAGCCTCGAACAATGGTCACTGTTAGATTTCCCCTTGAGGCTTGCAGAGGGCAGCAGTTAGAGGACAAATTAGGAGTGTTGCCCTCACAGTATGGCTGCGGGGGCAATTTCTTCACAGCAGTGTCCTTCAAATACTGCTCAATAGCAACTTTCAACCCTGCCTTTTGAAGCTTACTTGGCACGAGCTGATAGAGAGGTCGAAGGGAGTACGAAACAATATCGGGAAGTCTATTCAGGTTCATCAGCCAGTTCTTGTAGAGAAGGGAATCATCTTTGGAAATTGAAAACCTCCCCATCCAACCAACTCCTCCTGACACCTCTGTGTGGTGTTGGTGGAGACCAGAGCTGTAACCAGTGGCGGAGTCCTGGTTTTGTAGGACACCATTGCAAGACTTCTGGACACTAGAGATTTTCATCATCCCCAAGCCAACAGCAACACCCAAAGATAAACAGGTGTGGACCTGGGTGAGAGAACAGCAAAGATATTTTTTAAAAGGTGCATTACACCAGACATTTACATAATGAGGCGCAGAGAAGAATATGTTCATGTAGAAATCCTTGGAAATTAAAATGGACAAAACAAAACAAACTTTCTGTCAGTGAGCATTACTCAATGTAAATCACAAGTCATAATGCTTCAGTTTTCACAAGTTATGCAGGAGGGTGTCATCGGATTGCTGGATGCAAAGATGTCCACTAGAGCAGGAGCTGCACAGCTCAATGTCCATCATTGGACCATAGGCCGGCTAAGAGTTTGTTTCCAACAGACTGACACTACTGCAAATTGATCTCATCTTCTTCGGCCACATGACCACTAAACCACAAGATCGCCATATTGGGTTCGTTCATTTGCAGAATCGGCTAAGACCAGCGACACTCAGAGCTGATGAGACTTTGGTCTGCACAACAGACGCATCACACCTGAGACTGTCTGTAACCGCCTACATGAAGCTAACTTGGTCAAAATCAAATTCCTCAACCTGATTCCTATCATGTTCATAGCACTGTCAATCTGATACAAATGGCCATACCACTATATTATCAATGCCAATATGAAGATCAGTAATTAGTGAAAATATATTTTGAGTTTCTCTATATGTTGCGTTACCCAAATGTTCTTAAACTTTTATATTTGACATGGGGCGTTTAGGAGGACTGCCCGTATTGGGCCGTCCTCCTGGTACGGCATACTGACACAGAATTTTTTACCGGTACGCAGTACCAGACTGTATCAGCTTACTTTCACCCCTGGACGTTAGTATCATGGAAGTATCATATATGGTTGTGTAAAAATCTGTTGTTTTGTGCATTTTGTTACCTCACTTGAGGTGAACCCATTCATGGAGGACAAGCAGGTTCGTGAAGACGTCACTCGTCTCAGTCGCCCTCCAAGATTAACCTAAAAAAGGTTTAAAGTTCCTTAAAACGTTTCCCTGCTGAAAAATATATTTAATTATTTTACAACATGTGTGTGTGAAAGTTCTCACCGTTCTGAAGTAGTGTGTACCATAGGTCTGTATGAGCTTTAAATACTCATTCTTGGTGGAGGAGTTGTAGTGACTTGGCAGGATGTCTACGTGCTTTTTGAACTCTTTGCTTAAGGCAGGTGATTTTGATAGTATAAATCTAGACACCAAGACAAAATGGGACAATTATTTCAATAACCAGAACCTGTCAGAACCCAATGAAAAAAGTCACATTTCCATCCTACTCATAACGGTTGCAGGTGACAGTGTGTAGGCTGTAAGTGTAGCGGTCCTCTTTGCTCTTTTCTGAAATGAACTTGTAGGCATCGGAGCCGGTTCCTCCTGCATCTGACATGTCAGACTCCAGAACTTTTTGAAAATTCAAGCCGACCTGATGAAATACAGACAACACATGTAGTTTATAAGGAGTTAAACAAGAAGCCATATTTTTCTGTCATCATTCTAATCAATTACTTCAGTTCTAACTGAACACAAAGTAAAAAGATAATAAAATACTGTTTCTTGGAAGAGCACATATTAACTGAAATGAAATGGTGAAAGACAGAAAATCAGCCAGCAAAGTTTCTATCAGGGTTGTGTTATCAAAACTCAGCGTTGCATTAAAAATATTCTGAAATATTCAGGAATGAAATGTTTCTTACCATCCCATCATTGGTGTCTTGGAATATGTAAGACTTAATCAGAGAGCTGTTGGCACATTTTACAGGAAGTCATCATTATTAAATATCTATACAGTTCATTTTTCAGATTTTTAATTAGGTAGTTAAGCTTAGTGAAATTGTTGATTTAACTATTGCTATTTTAATGTCTAAGATGTTTTAGACAGGTATTCATTAACTACAGTTATAGCCATCCATCCATCCATTTTCTTATACCCTTGTCCCTAGTTGGGTCAGGATTTATTTCGTTTGTCAGCTCGTTCAATACGTCTTTAATTTCTTCCTTTAAGCTTATTCTCACTTGCGCTAACTCTTTCTTTATTTCCAATTTGAGGTCCCGCATGCCCTCCGCCATGACTTCACCACCACCTTTTTTAGTGAGCTAATTGCTGCAGGCAAGGCCTCATCCAGCATCTTCTCTCCTTCCTTGACCGGATGTTTTCCACAAGCTTTGCTTTCGTGTCGCATTTCTGTGTTCCGAGACTGGACTTGTCCCTTCTTGTTTCCGTCCCCACTCATTCTTCTTGAGAGAAAGAAACTTTTAAGGTGTTGATACCTTGGATTAGGGGGGCTTTTATATCTGGCGACCTCTTTTCTATGCTGCCATACTAGTCGCCATGACGCCGGAAGTCCCCTTTAAGGTGATCTTTGAAGTCAACTGGTTGCATTTGAATATATCAGTAAGTATCAGAATCTCTTACAAATATCTAATGTCTAATTATGTGATTCAACTTTTACATTCTTCACAATCCTGTTTAAATACTTTACCTAACAGAGGTGTGATAACTGCTGATGATGTCAGCATTGCATTGATGGCTGGCACTCCAGTCCACAACAGAAGATGGAAGCTTAAAATGAACAAAAGTCACATTATTGTTAATCCCTAAAGTCAGAAGTGCAGCTGTTTATTCATGCATCTTAAATTACTTTTTGGTCGACATCATTTTGAAGAGGGTTGGAGCAGAGAATACAGCTGCCTCTGGGGCCCAGGTAATTCTTCACATCAATCACATGAGCTCCTTTTCTCTGCAGTGTGACAATGTCAAAACCTTCCCCCACCAGATTGTAGCCTGGTACAAATGGAGCAGCATCACATTCGCTTTGGGTCCCGATCCGACAGGACAGAACAGTGGAGGGAACAAGGAGGATGATTAGGAGAAGAAGAGCTGAAGTTGAACAGGGCAGCATAGCTGTAGTCAGAAGCAAAAAGATGGAGAAAAAAGGAATTAAACAATTTTTTACTTAATGCATGGCATTTTTCTTATATATTTGACTTATTTATGCAACATCATATGAGAAAGTTAGTTAACACTTTATTTGAAGGGGTGTTTGTAAGACTGACATGATACTGTCATAAATATAACACCTGTCATAAACATGATTTATTCTTCATGAATATTTATGATAGTTGTCATTAAGTGTCACTCAGTAAATTATGTCAACATTTAATGGAAAGTTGATGTCAAGATGTCTTCATTACGACAAGGTGACATTAACCAATGAACTATCAAAATTTAGTAATTCTGAATTGAATAGAAGTCAGACTTAATGGTTAAAAATTATTACTTGTGATTAGTACTTATCCATGTATTAAATACATATAAATATTTATTGAAACAATAACTCATTCAATTCATACATCCATTTGAACTTTTATGTATATTTTTACATTGTGTATCTCTGTTCAGTTATTTTTTTTTTTTTTGCATGTGTTAGCATAAGCTAATATCACATTTTTGAGTGAGAGCTTATTAGTTCATGGGAGCAGCAGTTAGTGATGGTGAAACATTAGTAAAGAGTTCTAGATAAAACAAAAAGATTCAGCCAGGAGATATTTGTGAAAAAAAAGAAACAATGAAGCACACTCGTTAATCTGATTTGATTCCCATTTTCTTATTCAAAATATTATTTTATCAGTAGTTAGGTTACATGCCAGTAGTTAAAGAAATAAGTTATTCAGAGAATAATTCAGCTGTAAAGTTCATCAATTGAGTCAATAAATTCTCAGACTTTATTAGAATTAATTATACCAGTGATCATTCTCTGTGTGAAGAGTTTCTTCATTCCCTCATTAGAGACTGAGCTTGGCTTTATTAACTTATCATAAATTATATATTCCAATTTGAAGGAATGAAATAAGCAGAATGTCAAAGCGAGTTCTGATTCCCAACTGATTTGATGTTCCCTTGTGAGGTTGCTCCAACATTTTTGGTTTACAGATTTCTGATTCCCAGCAATAAACAAACAACAAATTCAGCTTTGGAGATCCACAGATCTTTGATTTGAAGAAACAACCACACAACTCCACCACATTAATATCAGTGAAATTAAATTCATAATAAAATAGTCTTCTTTAAAAAATTTTTAGAACTCAATAAACACACAATATTTTTATTTGCTGCAGTGTATTCAATCAAAGCTACTCCTATTTTTCCCAGTTAATTTTATTTTGCTTTTGCATATTAAAAAATCTTACCTGTTCAAAAGCAGAGTGAAAATAAGCTGAAACAAGCAATGGCTAAGTATACTGGGCTGAGACCTGTCGTTTATAAAGCAGTAGCCCTGGAGAGATAAGGATTCATAAAGAACATTGTGTAAAGGTCAATTGAATGTAGTTACTTTGTTTTTTTTTTGGTTTTTTTGTACTGTCGGTAAAGATTGAGGTTTTTATTTTTGCAGTGTTCTGCATAAAGTATCAAACAGTTCCTGTGGAACTGTTTGTTCTGGTAGAATAAATAATTTTACCGGAACTGCAATGAAGGAAAAGTATAACAGCACGCCAGACAACCACATAAAAAGCTAGTTAAATTTAGCTTCACTTAATAAGGAAACAAGGTAATGGCAATTAAAATTTATCTAAATATTCTAATGATGTCATATTATTTCCATTAATATGACATCATAAAAATGCTTAGTGTAGTCTGCCGTTGACTTGCTATAGTAATAACTTGATCCTGCAGTCACTCCTGTGATGAATGTGGTTTTTCATCATCTGCTACAGAAAAGTCAAAAGGTGATAACATCCAGCTGTATTTATTGGTCCAAAGCATCCAGTCGATTTATTGCGTTGAACTCATAAAACAGACAGTTGTTTTTCTTGAGTTCTTGCAACTAGATTTGCGCCACTCTGTGTCTATTTTTCTTTTGCAGTGTTCTGTGTGAAGTATCTATGCTAACAGAACAAACAGTTCTACTGGAACTTTTTGTTCTGGTAGAATAAATAGTTTCACCTGATCTGCAAAGAAGGAATATTTTAACATCAGGTCAGAAAAAAAAGTAAGTCTAAATTTAGCTTCAATCAATAAGACAACAAGGTAACAATCATTGAAATTTATTGAAGCATTTTTTAATTCTGTGATTGTGTTGAACTCATAAAATAGACAGTTGTTTTTCTTGAGTTCTTGCAACTAGATTTGCGCCACTCTGTGTCTATTTTTCTTGGAATTGTTCTCTGTGGAGCAGCAGGGCATTGGCGCTCAGAAAAACCGTTACACAGTTTCTGCTTCTAGTTACAATTTACAACTGATGCTACTTCCTCTACAAAAACGCTCATGAGGCACGCAGCTCTAATTTTGGAAAACATCTACACTTGAACAAAAATTACAAGGCATGATGTTTTAAAAAATAAAATTAATAAGACAAATAAAATGTATTAAATAAATGAATGAAAGAGTGTTTTATCCATAACTTTAAAAAATAGAAATCATTTAAATAAAAATAATTCTAGGGTGCAACAACGTCTACCACAAAAAAGTTGCCCAACAACATTTTAAGAAATATAGCAATTCAGAGCTAAGATATCCATAAGAACTGGGATTAAAGGTAAATTAACAAGGTGACTAATTTAACAGATATTACAATATTGCAAAGTTCATCTTCATTAACTGCTGTCAGTTGATGTGATACAACCCACATAACAGATTTGTCGTTTTAAAAATTTGCATTTCTTTGGCCTTAACTTTATTTTCATTCTCTTTGTTGTTGCAGGACCTGCCTTAAATATTGGATGTCTTGTTCAAAGATGAAACAAAACAATAAAACATCATCCAGGTAAGATAAACAAACTTCATCTCTGATTTACCCCAGGCATGTTGTGCTGAAAAGCAGCTGGGGAGCATTTGTCATCCCAAATGGGATTCTAACAGATTACAGAACAACATCTACTTTTGTCACTAATGAAACCTTGGTGGTCGGCTTTCCCTTGGTCCAACACTATGAACCAGGAATTGCCGACAAGGTTTTATAGCATTTCCTGTGATGGTCTGGGATTGTTTTTGAGTTCAACAGTCTGTAGACTATGCACAGACGAAGTCTTCCACTTTTCTTCCTTACACACACCACAGGAGATTCCTAAGAGGAGAAGGATTTTTGAATCCAACCTCAGTTAAGTAAATCCTGTATGTATGTTTTTATTTCCTGGTAGAGGTGTTGAGGAATGGCATTGCATGTTTTCTTAACTGGCACATTATCTTTAAGCTGAATGTCCATCTCTAAATCTTTGATCATTCCTGTGTCCCAGTCATCTTTTGCAAACACATCATACTCTTCTCTGAGCATCTGTTTTACTTGTGATTGTTGACTTTCTGACAGATGACTCAGATCTACAGATGGATCCCAAGGCTCTGTTTGTGCTGGAGGGCTGAAATGCTCTCTTTGGTTGGTAGCAACACTATCCAATAGCAGCAGTTTTTCTAACCCTCCACACGCTTAGTTTTTAGTGGGGAAACTGAACCAGCTAAATGACGTTTGTCCAATCAGGGTGATATCATGGTGAGTTATATTTTGAAATGTCAGTTCAATCCCACCTTTATCTTGGCATGGAATCTGAATCAGTTGCTCTCTGATAGTTAGTCCTTCAGGCCATGATTTTGCTCCAGCACTAATTGTGAACCACATAGCCAATGACTGAAATGGCTATGTGCAAGTTGTAGCCACGTAGTTCAAGGCTACTGCTTGCAACCAGGATGGGGACCCGGACAGTTTTTTCTATCATTCTAGATGCATCTTTTTGGTATAAGATGACGATAACTTCTATCCATCCTTCATATATTTTGGTTCCATTTGAAATCCAGTATTTCTTTTTCAAGCAGTATTTCCTCACATTCATGCTCACTAATGCGCACAGACGTGTTAATACTAGGCCTACACCTAGTATTACCTTGGTACAGGCCACCTTTGTTGCTTGGACATAATTTGCATGACAAATATGTGTAATAGTGCATACAAATGGCAGGGGTTTCCTCTAGTGGTTAACGAACCAGCGCTAATCACTCATCATGCTGGTTCACCCCGGTGAGCAGTTTTCGCGCTCACCTCACAGTCACAAAACACAGTGGTTTTATATTATATTATTGTTTTTAGTATTATTTTTCCACTTATATCAAACCATTCCAAATGCTTTGTCCACTGAGTCAGCCAGCATTAATGTGCCTGGAGATCTGAAAATCTGGTCCCAGAAATTTGGGACCAGAATTTGGATGTTGAAGAGGTAAAAAGGAAGAGGCTCTGGTCCAGATGATGATGATGATGATGATGGGAGACACCTCCACAGCTTTTTTCCAACATTAAAGCATCATTTTATTTTTCATCCTGCTTAATCTTGACTTTGATTTTTGCTGATGAGCTTTTCAGGGTTCTTTTTTCCCCAAAACCCTCAGATGAATTGTTGTGATGTTTGTCATGTTGCAGGACAAATTTTCTTGTCCTGTTCCTTCAGATGCCTGAGGACAAGATGGATGCCGCCACCAACATACTACTTATTGCAATGCATGTTTCACTTCCTCCACTTATGAATCAGCTGAAGTATTCTGACTTTTAAATAATTCTGACGCCTTATTTAATGGGCCCTAACAAAGCTTTGTGCTCTTACAGTAGTTTGTGTTTACACCACAGCTTGGACGATGTTCTCTACCGGATATTTCCACTTCTCATACTTCTGTTTGGTAACATCCCGTAACTTCCTGTCCACCTAAAGATGCAGCCACTGAATTAGAAAATCAGGGCGAGGTAGCCCTCTAACTCCCATTCATGCTCATGTTTTGTTGCTCGTATCGTATCAGATCACAATGACACAAATGTTTGATTTTTTTTTCCACCAATGCCTCCGTGGGTTTCATAGTTCAGAGTGATATTAGCATGCAGAGGGCCACCATTGTGCTTCACTTACACTTTCCCAAACAGCTTTGATATTTTTGGGGTTTTGAATTCAGGGAAACTCTGTGACAAAGTAATCGGGTCAGTTTTTAAATTGTTATTTATGAGAATAAAGCCGTAATGTTACAAGATTACAGTCATACGACAATAGTTATAATATTGTGAGAATAAAGTAATAATTTTATGAGAACTTCAACACAAAACATAAAAAAAATAGTGAAGTGATACTTTGGCATAAGCTTTACTGATACAGATTATACTTAATACTTTATAGAAATAATTGATGTTTTAACACATAAGAATTAAATTATGATAAGGAGTAAGACTTTGAATCGATCATGTTAAGTTTGAGATGTTTTTTCTGGTAAAATTGCATAGTCTTCTAATATTTCAACAATAGTTTAATTATGAAACAAAATATTTGTTGTCTTTCCCAAACAGTCTGCCACACCACTTGTTGAAATTATTTTCTCTAACTTGTAATTTGTGTTTTAGAAAAGAAAGAAGGAAAAAAATGGATTAACGTCACAGCTAGTATGAAATTTTTTAAAAAATATTTAAGCCCTATCGCCCAGCCCTACTGCAGTCATTAGAGAAATTTACACTAATTACTACCGTCAGTCAACTCTAAATTCTATTTTTGTTTTTGTTTTTTTTAAACTTAAAATAAGCCTCTTGGACTCTGATAGCTGCTTTGGCTTCACACATTTCAGATTGAGGTTGTTCCAGTGGACTCCTTCACTATTTAATTATTTTTGCCTTCTGCGGAATCCCAAATGTCAGATTTATGCTACAGAAGTTGAACGTGAATAGCTAGTTTATGTGTACGTTATCTGCGTTTTGAATAACTTGCAGCAGACTGTCTGACTTTAAATCAGTTTTGAACATTTTAGGAACACAGTTACTTTACAGATAACATTGAACTCAAGTGACATAGGAGCAAACAGCGAGAGAAGCTGGACATTTTTAGGAATAAGGATCTATTTCCTCAAATGTAGGACTGAGAGGACTGGAAGCTGCTGTGGTTTTTGCTGCCTATTCCAAAGACTTTTAGAAAGATGAAGTTGCAGTGATCCTACTAATTTATTTAGTGAAAAATGCATTCCAATATAACACATTTGAAAGCAACTTCAAACAAGCAGTAATAATGATGTGTGCAGTTTTAGGTCAAGGAATAACAGAAAAACCTTTTTGCTTTTCTAAATCACCGCAGGCCAGAAAGAAAAGATGATTTTTTTTTGCCCCCTTTCCTTCTTTCTAAAAGTCAAGGTCTTCTAAAGGAAAACTGTGAAACTGTGGTGCCTGAACCTTTTATGTAATAAATAATAATAATAAAAAAAACATTTTACATTCTGGCTCATGAGATGTCTTCACTGTTTCAAACATGACTACATGATGAAAGATGATTT